>JAQIXS010000596.1:0-42580 GCA_034700785.1 Rossiulus vilnensis | reverse complement strand
GGTCTAGAGATGAAGTTGATTACTTCCGAGATGGATGCTGAAACCGAGAAATGGGAAGAATCCGAGAACGACATCGTCAAGCGGGCGAAAAGCATGTCTGGAATGGCGTTTTCCATGTACCAGTTTACAAGAGGGGAAGGAGCGTTAAAAACGACACAGGTTTGATTTCCCTTTTTTTGTATTAATTCTAGTGTACTTTTTGCCGAAAAAAATTTGTTCTTCTGCTACCATATTCCGTGTTATGAAGAACATGGATCTTCATTAATCTAATTCATTGATGTGCTCGTTGCAGGATCTGTTCACACAAGCTGAGTTCTTTGCTGAAGAGGCCAATAAATTATATAAAGTAGTTAGGCAGTTTTCATATCAGGTACAGTACAAATGTGTAACTTCAATATTTCAAGTGCTGAGCAGTGTAAACCCCCATAGTAATTTGTGTGAGGTGAGGGTGATCTAGTTATTGACGTTATAATCTCAGATCAGCTTGCAGTTAAATATTTCTTTACTGCAGTAATGAAACAGCTTTTTTCAAAGAATGATGGACTTTCAGTTGAGCCATTCCCTCATTATCAGTTTTAAATAGTTTTAAAGATCTGTTTAACGTTGTTATCATCTTTTGCAAACTTGTTTCTTAAAAATGAAAAGCAGAAGTTGTGTTCAGACAGGAATTTAAGGTTTTGGAGTAAACAAATAGAAAAATCCATTTTCATTTTTATAACCTGATATCTCGATTTTAAATCATTTTATACACTGTATCTATAAAAGGATTTAAAGTAATGTTGTAAACAAATTTCAAGAAAAACTTAATTCATCTATTTTTATAAATGAATTTTTGTTTTCAAATATAAATCGACAATTCTTATGGCTTTTTGTGAAAATACTATCTTTTTTATAATGTTTAAACTGTATTTGCAATCCAAACTTTCAGAGAACTTGGCTGCAACCAGCGTCATTTCTCTTTTACCCATTCATTACATGCATGACATGTCAATTCTCAGGCCGTTAAACGAATGGGATGAGGTTGAAAAATAATAAGCACTATGAAATTTTTAGAGGAATAAATATGGTCGTAAATGGGGTTGCAGAATATGAATGAGCATCGACTCATGACTGTCTGCTTTTGGAGAGCCGAATTGATTTTCCATAATCTCAATCTTCTAGGTTCCAGGTGGAACACACAAGAAAGAGCTATTGGATTACCTAGACAAAGTTCCAACATTCGTGCAACAGTTGCAGTTTACGGTGAAAAACCCAACTGTGGGCAAAGCAGCAACTTTTACAAAAGTAAGCCTTGAAACTGCCGTCTTAACTTGAATTGAATCGAACTTTTACTGAAAAAAGTACGAAATTGTGCCTGACGTGCTTCCAAATCGCATTTTCCTGTAGGTTGACAATGTTATCCAAGAAACCAAAAACCTCATGAACGTCATTTCTAAGGTCGTCACGACGTGTTTCGTTTGTGCAACCAAGGTAAGCCGAATTCCTCTTCCGCCAGGGCCCACTTTTATGCCAAAACTTGAGATTTCGTCTTAAAAAAAAACATAAAACACATCAAAATAACATTTCTAAATAAATACGTTATCCTAACTAAGAAAGTGCTTCATTGCTAACTAAAACTCGTTGAACTAAATGCTGACAAGCGATTGGCTCGGGGTGTTCGCATATGACGTTTCGCTCAGTTTCCTTTCTTACATCTTTTTCCCATTTAATAAGTTCTGCATATTTGCGTGTCGTCTTTTTTTCTATTTCTTCGTGTTCTTTATGATCCATTTATCCACCGGTACTTTTTTTTCATAATTCTGCACTCGTTACCTCTCAGTCTTCCTCTTACGCACTTTTTTCAAATTTATTCGCATTTTTCTTTCCTAATGAGCATTTCTTTCAGGCTTTTTTTCCAATCTACTTTTTAATTGCTCTAAACATTGCCCAAGCGTTCCAAATTTTTTGTCTTTGAAACTCGTTTTCAGTGCTGTTCAGACGGCCACGCTAATCCTTCCGTTCCTTTCTTTCCATATGAGAATACGTACTCTTATGCCACCAGCTGGTTCAACATGTGTTTTATTCTATGCTTTGACCGAAATCTGCCGCAACTTGAATCCACCGTTTGCCTTTGCTTCCATTTTTTTTCTCTCTTTTTTCCCGACTTTTCGCCCCATACCCACCTCCTTTGTCAGTATAATATAGTGTTTCCAGATGTCACTGTACCGGCCCGTCTGGTGACCAGCGACGAACCGGACATGCGTGTTCTCGGCCTGGCAGACGGCGGCTTGTACGGCCCTAAATTGGCCATTCCACAACAGGTAGATGACGCTACCCAACGATCTAGCATCCTAAACTGTGATTCCGTCCAACGGTCCCCACCTCTGTAGTTGCTATGACCATCGGTGTAGTTGCCGTAGCATCATGCTTCCGCTCTGGCATGGCAGTCCGGATCCTGCACCGGCTCCCGCTTCTTCCCTCGCTTCCAATGCCTGGGATTTCTGTGGCTTTCATTGGTGTTTTGCTAACTTGCCATTGAATTCACCTAGGAGAATATGTTCTGCAATTTAAAAAAAAATGTTTGAAGTCTCACTGTAGTTTTTCTGTAGAAAAGTGCCGGAATTCGAGGGAATTTCGAGGTTTTATGAAACACTAAACTGCATTTCTCTACAGAAATTTCACGAGTAATTCTGCAATAATACTCCAATGTATCGTTATTCAGAAGTTGAATTTCCTGCAGAAAAGTGCAATTTTTCTGCAGGAAACTGCAATTTTTCGCAAAAAGTTCACAGCAGTTCTCCAATAAAAGTAACATTATTCATTCAGAAGTTAAATCAATATTTACCTTTAATATTTAACATGTAACGTTAAAATTCTATTTAACCTTCCTAGTGTATATCTACTAATGGTAACGTTTTAGAATTGCCACCTAAATAAACTTATCCAATTATTTAGTATTTAATATGATAAAGTTTAATTTTCAGCAGGTGAAGACATTAATTTTTTTCAAATTACTTTTTTAAAACTAGCATGTTGTGCATTGCAAATTACTTAATGGCAATTTTATTTACAACTAGCGAGATTAGCAAATGCAGTAACTGCAGGAAGATTTCATTTGACAAAAAAACTGCAGATATATCACGAAAAATGTTGCAAATTTATTGCATTGTTATCGTAGTTTCCTACTTCACTTTTGGTGCTGAGAAACAAAATTGTAGTTCATTGGCATGTGCTAAACTTTTAAACTTCGCAAATTGCTGTAGAAAAACTGCAGTATATTTAAGTAAACTGCAGAATATTTCATCATAGGTAGCGGCAGACATTTTCCCAAAATATGTGAAATTAACCTACTTCCGCTTGTAGTTGCTTTGTAGTTGCAACATGATGATGGCGTTTATGCTTAGTAGTATTGTGTAGCTCTAGATTTCAGTAGCAGTTCCATCACCGTCCTGTGTCCATTGTTTAACTGCTGTGCTAGTGTAGTATTCGCTAACCAATTAGTTATCAGGAGAATGCTTAATTGTTAACCTGTGGCAATTGAAATCCAATCCCTGGAATTTCTTTCTGCGATTCGGTTCCATTTCTCTTATTAATTTTTTTTAGCTTGGATAAAATAAATTCAACGATCAAGAACAGTTTGAATCAGGAGAAGGGCTGCGCGCTGAATTGAAAACTTGTTTTCTTGAAAATTTAGTTTTCGATTCTGCGCACAAATTAAATGATCAGAAATAATTGAAAGTAATTTGATCTATTCATATGATGTTGCCCACATTTAATGTAAAGAAAGGCGGACGGAATCGTTAAAAATTTATTTGAGGACAGCTTTAATTTATTCATGTGCTAGCAGCTGCAATAGAGCATTTATGGATTATGGAAATGCTCTATAGATTATTTATACTTCTTTTGTGAATCCAACGCAATTTTTTCAATAGCTGGAGATAGTCAGAAAAAAATGAAAACTTGTGTTGGGTGAAACTTAGTTGGTGGTAATTTACGCCTCCTTTTTCATGCCAGAATTAGAAAAGATTCAAAATTTAAGGAATTTAAAGGATAGCACAACAATAAAAAGGATACCCACCATGGAAAATACTACTCCCACAATATTGCTTCACATACTTATTATAATTTATAATTGTTTTGCCCCCAAAGTCTGAATAGCATTCCGTAATGTTTTATTATTTCAACATGTCCCATTGATTTATGAAATAAATTTGAAAAAACCTCCAAAAAGGGGTTTACCCTGCAATACAAACGTGCATTGCGGGTTTATCTTTCACATATCCTGAATTATGCTCTTGCTGCATTACGGCTTTTTTAAATTTGTTAAATTTTAAGAAATAAATGGGAAATAAACTGTAAAACAACGAAGACCATGGTATACGACCAATTTTCCAATGGGGAAAATAATACATAAGTATTTGAAACAAAAATGTGCATTTCAAAAAGATTCAAGATGCTCGTTAGCGTTAAATATTCCTCCGTTGGCAGCTCCTGAGAACATTTGAATAGCTGTAGAACCTGTCCTGTTTCCTTGTTTGAACTGCTTTTCAGGGCTGTAGTTTCTGTGCTTCTTAGCTTCCAAGCTCCCGTGGGCTTGCGAGCGTACGACTCCTCCCGCATGTTTTGGCCATGAGAAAAACACGTGTTGCCCTGTATAACATTGTCGGCTCAATAGCATATCACCTGTGTTCACCAGCGTGTGCATCGAGGTGCATCCCGTCGCACGTGGTCATTCATGGACGTGTGACGTTATCCCTGGCAACAGCCCCTCCGAACGTTGCTGCGCACCATGCATTCCCGTTTTTTTCTTATATCATTTTTTTATTTGAATTTCTGTACTAACAGCCGCCTTTTCCCTTCCAGTAGCACAATATTAACGTTGGTAGGCGGGCGAATGCGAACGCCATTCGTTCTACGGGAGCACATTTAACTTTTCGGTTGTAGTGAATTCACGTTGATTTGGATGGCAAATTCCTTCGGTGTTTTCCCCAGTAGCGATTGGCGATGATGGGTGACGACTGACCCTTGTCTTGGACACTGCCTTTGACTGGCGGCCAAGCATTGTATCACTGACATGTTTTGTTGCGATGATTGTTAAGTGTGGATTGTGTTACACCGCTTTTGCATTCCTTCGAGTATCACCCCAAATAATCACCAAATCGCATCTCAGCTGCTGTTCATAAACGACACCCGAGTCTTTTATGAACGGCCAATTAATTAAACAAAATGACGAACTTAAATTACCGCTATAACACTCGTAAACATATCCTAAAAGTACAGTTGTTGCGTATACTAAATCGTCTGAATGTGAAAAAAATGGTAAATCGAAACTCGGTATAATTATGATATTTTGGTGTATATTTGCCAAATGCATGCGCATAAAATATTCACGCGATGGACAATCATGGGGCTGACATGATCGAAATATTCGTTTTGGTGTCAGTGAATTAAATATTTGATTAAACTCTTAAGAAAAATACGTTATATCGCATGTAATTGCGGATATAACTACAGTCCTTGCTGAGAAAGAAAACATAATTGAAAAGGAAACGTCCAAAATAAGCTGATTGATAGCATGCTCTATGTCGAATTGCGTGCATGTGCACTTTATAACCACGAATGGTGCAATTTATCGCCGCATATATATTCATAATTTAATTGGCATGCCGTTAATCCACGTGCTCCAACAGTGTTCACAGTTAATTTAATAAATGATTCACTTAAAGAAATTAAGCATACATCACATTTAATGGTGCATTCATTTTACATGGCCGAAAGGCATTAAATCGCAGTAAAACCAATTTTAAACTACAAATTGCAGGCTCAGTAAATGCTGACCCTATTATTACTTAAACTATATTTCGCTGTCGACAGCCAGTAAACGCCACTTAGTCTATATTATACGGTGGAAATAATGGATAAGGTCTTGGTAATGCATATGTTCATGGAACATACTTACCCTAAAATAAGGCTTCGTTGGAAAATAATTTAATTGTTTTTTAACTACAGCATTACATTTCCTATTTCAAAAACTTTTCAGCATTAAGGCATTAGTTGAGCTGTCCAGAGATGACACTACATACGAATGATAATAATGCGTTTATAAATGCATAAAATAAAAGAAAAATAATTTGAAATAAAATTAGATTTATATTCACATATTCTCTTTATTTCTTTATTTGGCGTTGCTACTATTTTATGAGATTTCAAAATGGCTTCAAGGAAATCGAAACTCGCATTCAATTGAAATTATGGTGTGATAAAGTGAAATGTCACCGAAAGTTTAATTGAGCGAAATTTTTCAAAAATGTATTCGATGGACACAAAAATCAGTACGAGATTTTACAATTACAATTAGATCACAAGAAAGAAATAACGACGATGGACTTTATCTAGCTAAATTCGTCGTAAAATTTGCGCTATATGGTTCTGGGCTTAATTATAATTACGCGACTAATTTCTTTGAAAGAATTTGTCCATTTAAATTATTTGAATAGTCGTTACTTGTCCATCAAATTATTCCAACGTTCATAATCTGCATTTTAATTACTGGATATATAAAATTTCGGTGAATTCTCAAACTAAATAATTAATCAGCCAATATTTTAACTAAGAGTGAAAAGAAAGTTGCTTCAACTTTGTAAGATGCTCGTATTTTAACTGATGAATATATTAATTTAAACCTTTCTATTTTTACAAAGTATACGTCTTGTTTGACAAAGAAAAAGTTCGAATGTAAAAGCACTCAAACAATTTCTTTGTTTTCTTTGATGCTTGAACTTAGTAACTTGCTCTTGTTTTAACTAATGAATACATTTTTTAAAAAAAGGAAAAGCTTTTTTATTATACAAAATACACATATATCTACAAAAAATATAAAATTAATCTTGTTTGACGAAGTATAGAAGAAAATTGGGCTCCTTCTAAAAAATATCCTGTTGTTTCAACTAATTAATCATTGTCTTATTTGACAAAGGGAATGTTCGGATTAAAAGCACTCAAAAAGCTAATTAAGCTATTGTCATAATTAATGGCATGAATCGACTACTATATCTTTGAATCAAATAAGGAAATTATTCCAATTCGATTTTTGAACAAAATAGTTTTTTATTCCTCACTCTTTCAACCCTTCTAACTCTTCCATGAGTTCTGCAATGCTTATAAACGACAAAGACCTTCGAGAATAACATCATTCCCAGCACAATTGACAGTAAAAAATCCAATCGGATGGCGACAGTGGTGCGCAATAATTTCACCAGTAACTCCTAACCATGTACTACACGAACAAGAGGTTTCACACTGTTCTTTTCTTTCTTTTCGATTCGTGTTGCCTGTTGCATATGTCTCACTAACAGCACGGTAGAGTCCAGAAGGTTTGACCCCAGTCCAAGTCGTCTAATGTGTTTCGTTTGCTTCGCTCCTAATTTCAGTACAACCTGGACTTCCGAGGGGTGACCGCCAACGCCAACCGTCGGGCGTCGCCCTACAGGAGCGACGGGGAGCTGGACGGAGGGGCCACCGGCCTGTCCGAAACAACGAGCGCCGTCTCCAAGGGCGGAGGGTCGTCCTCGGACGGGAACATCTGACAGTTTGGGATGGCCCGGAGGGGCAAAGGTGACGCCCGCCGCACGCGGGTCTCATTTTTGCTCTTCTAGGGCCTTCAGCCTGTTGTTACCTCCTCGATCGGGCTTAGCACGCCCTGAGGGGTAAGACAGGTGAGTGGTAGCTTCCCTTGGGTGAGACAGTCGATGGGGAAGCTTGTCCACTGACACTGATTGGACTTTATCAAACAATTCTTATTCTTGAGGCTGAGCTACGCTGGGAAAGACAGCTAGGGTAACACTCCGACCCCGTATGCTAAAGAAATGCATGTAGATTGAGACCTATTTCATTTCAGAATGCATATTATTACATTTAACACTGTAGTGATTTGAAATGCATTTTAATGCCACAATTTGAATGCGTTTTAAAATGTGTTGTCCATGCATTTCTTGTTGCATATTGGACGACAAAAATGCCTACTGTACGTTGCGACTGAAAGGTTTTACACCCACATCGACATCAAAACGGATAATTTTTTTTAATTTTCCGTAATTTAATCGGTATTGATATAGGATGTAGGCGAATTATTTTGTGTTGCAGGGTTTCCACTGACCTGGAGAACCTGTAATTGTCAGGGAGGTTTGAATTACCTGGAGTCAGGGAAATTTCAAATTTCCATGAGAAAATCAGGGATACTTCAAATTTCCATGCAAATGTCAGAGGAATTTTAAATTTTCATGCAAAAGTGAGACAAATTTTCATCAGATAAAATGCCAGCCTTAAATTGTGAATCTCCAATGATTAATTGTTTATAATACTACTCGAATCTAGTCGCACTTAAACAGTAATAGGAAATTCCCTTATTTGCCAAAGCACACTTTGTGGTTCTTAAATAATAAAAATAACTGTAATTGGTCGGTTTGTTTTCAATTTATTCTATAAACATTTTAGTATAGTTAAGAGAAGTTTTTCCAAAAACCTGAAAAAGTCGGGGAAGTTGAATTTAATTTGAATGGGAACTTTGTAGTATGTCTGGTAGGTGTAAACTACAGTTACGTTACGTTCAGTATGTATTTTTGTTGCGAGCGTTTTATGCTTTAGAGCCAGGGTTCTTAATCTGTTTAGTGCCATGGACCCGTTTAGTAATCTGAAGTCTATGGACCAATTCTTCAAATAATGTTTAAATGCATAAAATGCAAGAAATTCAATTATTTTGAAATGCAGTTATAATTTTTTGACGTATTTAACAGCGAGTCAATACATTTAAATTATTTACAAATGAACATTCATTTTGTAGATGAATTTAAATATATTTTTCCCCATCAAGAGTTCACGGGATCCTAGAAATCTATCCATGGACGCCAGGTTAAGAACCTCTGCATTAGGCATATTGACGTCCAGCCATTGAAGATATGCCCTGGTCGTTAGTAAATTAATAAGTACATAAGGTAGCTTTACTAAGGAAAGAAGAAGCAACATTAAAATCCTCTTTGAAATGAGTTGACAAGATGTGAAAAGCACTTTTACTTCCACAGTAAAAAAATAAATTGCACTCTAAATGGGGAGAATGGGTGGAAATCCCATTGTGTAATTGAAGAGGGTGCTTACTTAATATCTACAAATGCACTAGGAAAGCACAACTTTTAATTTCACAATGTGCAATGAGATTGCCACCCCGCACCCATGTACAACCGTGGAAGCACCTTACATCATTGCATACGGACACCAAATTCCCTAATTATGTCATAAATACTGTTAACTTTTAAAACTCATAAATTTTTTACGACTAAGTAAACTGAAATTCGAATTCGTAGGCACGTTACGATGAAAAAGAAAAATATATTCATTTCAATTGCAATGGTTGCTATAGTAATAATCAAAACAGACGAAACCAAATTATTTTGCTAGGAGGTGAAGCCCGATGTGAGTTGTTGCGTAATGCAGGGTGTCTGTAAGTTTGACCCTGTAACAAATTTATTAAAGGCCATGGACATCAACAGAATATTATTAAGAGGCTACATTTTTCCCCGCTGGAACCAATTCCAATTATTGAACCCATTTTATTGATCTTGGTATCAATAGGGAGCTCTTATCGAAATCTAGTGCTTAAGGACGATAATTTGTAAACTGTTATCCTATTTAAATACAACCCTCTAAAGGATTAATTATAATAAGAATTTAAATAACTAATATTTCAAGTGTCAAAATGGTGTCGATCCATGGCGTAATCGAAATTATATAAGTCATAAATTGATTGAAGTACGTCCACTGACTAAACCAGCAGTGGTCCTCTATACTGCGTAATGCCACAGAGGCCCTAGTGGTTGTATTTTGTAGGTCTATGCCTTTTCCTTATCATTACCTCAATTTTGACCAAAACACAAATCCCTTCCGAAATCCAATGCTGACTAATTGGACGGGAGAGTTGCAATGACACATAAGCGAGACTCGGGGACCAGTAAATACTCTGAGATCTTGGGCTAAGTGCCATCTCATTACGAATCATTCAAATGATTGAAAAACTGACATGAATATTGATACTACTGGTAGCATGTAGTGGCTACATGCGTGCATGCTATACCTCTATCTCTATAAGTAAACCACTGTTTTGTGGAAAAATTAAATCCCAATTTTTAAAATCTCATTGCAATACTAAAAGTTTGCTTTAAAAGAAAACTTTTTTTAAATCATTGGAGAAACAACGTGTAATTAAGATATAGTCTTGTTTTCAGCAATTAATATCGAAGTGCATTCTTTATGATAGAGATGTAGGCAATGAGATAAGATATTTATTGCAGTTTATTATGATGTAATTGCACGTTGGATTTTGGGTAGTATTAATTAGCCCAAATTGATTTCTGAGAAAAAATATCGCACAGTATAGCGGGTGATTCAGAAAGGTGGGAAAGTCAGGGGATATTTTAACCTAGGAAACATGTGAAAGTCAGGGGGTTTTATTTGCCTAAAGCTGTGTGTTTGAATGCATTTAGACTTATATCGTCCTCTTCTGCAGCTTTGTAATTGGTACGTTTGCTCTATTTCCACTTACGATGTATATTCATTTCAAGGGGGGGAGGTCCCACCCTCCTGAATCACCCTGTATAATGACGAGCATCATTTATTCACTAAAAATGGTATTTCTCAAAAATTCGCAACAATTACGAAATGTAAATACAATATTTGAACAAACATAAATATTCTGCAATACCCTTGAAAATACAGTATTGTCAATACGTGGAGCTATATCTGACATGAATTGTGTCACTTTCCAGGAAGTTTACTAATTGATGCAATCAGTTGTATCTATCAGTACCTGAAAAGGCATATGGGCTGTATTCTTAACATTTTTGTCAGTTATGTTATAATTTATCAGAGGACCTCCACATTTAAGATAAGGGACGTCAATTATGGATGCTCCAAAATATCTGATGATTTTGACACCACCCACCCTCTGCTCCTTCAATTTCATAACGAATACTCAAAATGTCCCTTCTGTGACTTGATCTTCTTGCCAAAGTCGACCATTGACTTGTTAAATATGGCGTTTTTCTGGGCGCCTTGAAGAGCAAAATAGCATGTTAAATCGATCAAATTTTTGCAGGGTGACGTCACGAAAGTTGCCAAAATACTGTAACGTTCCGAAATATTGGCAAATCCAGAATTTTGTTTTTGGGAGGAACAAGCTGATAATCTTTTATATTTGGGGTGAAGAAGGGGAATTAATCCACTATAAATAGTTTTTTTGGGGAAGAGGGCTGAAGCCTACATTTTCCCCCATTCTGGATCTGGCACAAGTTTAGTGCCAGTTTTAATGAATTTACTTAAACGTGTTTGAAGCCATATCCTCCTCTGATCACGGATCATATATCAAAGCTAACTCGCCACTATAAATATATCCCAAATGTTCATTTTGCACTTCATGTACAGAAAGGTTCATGTTTTCAATGTTTGGTATCATGTTTGGTTATTATCATAATGCATAGGCAGAAAATATCGCTAGACGAACTACACATTCACACAGTTATTGTAGAAATGACACATGTTACCATACTCAATTAAGTTGCCACTAAAACTGAAATTTGATTTGTACAAAGTTGATGCCAACAAGAAAGAGGCTGAATTTTGTCTTTGTAAATCACAGCCTAATACAAAAGGCATGTAAAGGCAATGATTGTTTTACTTGATTTCTTGGCACTGCCAAAGCAGAACAGTATTTAACCATAGTAAGCCTCACCAAATTGATTTGTTATATCGATAATGGATTTAGTACGTGTAAGATAAATCAGTCGTTCTGATATAAAGGACAATTTCTTTGCAATACAAATGCAGCTATTTCCCTCATTATTCCTCAATATAATCTATCCACTCTTGTTATTCGTCATATGTACAGTATGTCCTAATGCTTGCTCCTCTAGTCTGTATGATATATTAATATAAGGAACAACTTGTAAATGGACTGATCCTGGGTATTTCCGTAAATTTACTCTCAAATGGAATTTAGTTTTAAGATAGTTATTGAAATGTTTTCGATTTGGACATCAAACGAAAACAACATTGATTGCCAAGTTGAATCTTTTTCATGGTAGAAAAAGCAAAGTTGCACAAGTCTTCATTGCGAAACTAATTCCTGTACAGTTATGGTGATTTAAAAGAAGTAATTTTGTACAAAACTTATTTATTATTCTGAATTTTCTTTTAGTAACCAGAATCTTACACAAGGCTTAGGGGCCGTCCATAAATGATGTCACACTTTTTTGCCTCTTTTTAACCCCACCCCTTTGTCACAATTGTCACAAATTTTACTACACCCCACCCATAATGATGTCACAACCCCTCGAATACCCCCCACCCCAAAATTTTAACTACTAAAATACTTTTAAATATTATACATTATAAAATTTGTTAAAATTAATGAAACCAATTTTGATATTAATAACATTATATTAAATAATAGATTGCTATAAATTTTAACATAGCAATTATTTAATAGTCTGTTTATTAATGCATAGACGTTGCAATTAAAAGGGATTCTGCTGGAATTTATTCCCGACTGCTATTCAAATGTTTAAAAAAAATTATTAAAATTTAAAAAAAATATATTAAAATTTTGATTGTGTGATGTCACATTACCGAACCCCCCCCTTGGTCACAATTGTCACAAAAAACACACAACCCACCCACCCCCCTAGGTGTGACATCATTTCTGGACGGCCCCTTATACAAGAAGTCTATAACATTGTGTTCCAAACGAACAAAATGTCCGTACACTAACTAGCCCAAACGTTTCCACACTGCTTGATTTTCCCATCAAATCATTTCCAAAAAATAACATTCCTACCTTGCACGTCTCATACTCTTGGCACGGAACTTCCTCTACTTAAACCTGTGACATGTAGCAAATTGTAGGAATATTATAATTACAAAATATTTTTATATAATGCATCTTGGTATATCTGCATATATCTCGATGAAATAAGTGGTCATCGCATGTTTGCCAGTAGTTAGTAATACAAATGTCTGCGATTGAAAGAATGAAGTGTTAACTGTGCCGTTTTGGGGGAAAGCTCCACTTATTACAAACCCTGCACTCGTTCTGAAATATTGCCATTTTAAGCAATGTAAAGTGAATGAGTCTGATTTGAGCTTTTCAGCCCTTGATTTTTGCCCGTATTGAGGCTAGAATCTTGGGCAAATCACTGCCAGGAGGACTTGAATAGGTGTTCATGTTTAAAATCGTTCCAAGTTGTCTTAAACTATCTGAATTCTTCATAGAAATATGCTAATTTTCTGTCTAGATTATATATAGCTAATTACTGTTGATTGCAAATTACGAATTGTTAGCCTGTTCATAAATTTTTATCTGCGTTTGATGACCGAATGCATTTATTTGCCAAAAATAACAAGTGTAAATGAGTGAAGGTTCTTGTGTCATGTATGTATGTATACATTATAAAGCGCTGTTGATTTTGTCATGAAATCCAGCCTTTTATCAATAAATGAGCCATCTTTGTTGGTTTCATTTATGGCTGTTAATAGTGTTTGCGTTTGTTGTTCTTAAATAAAGAGCATTTTTTTAAATATTCCTTATTGGAGGAATTTCATAAAAAAATGGTCTGTTCATAATTACTCCAAAATACAAATGTACAATTAATTAATTAGACCAATGCCAATAGAGGAATATGATCATTCTGTCTTGACCCCTTTTGTCCCCTATCTAATATACATTGCCTTATAACGAATTAAAAGTACACAAAACTTTAGAGAAATAATGAACCTGTGTGAAAAATAATGCAGTATTTCCAATATGTACCACAAACATTTAATTTTTATTTCTCAAAATATTAAGATGCAATTTGAGCAATGTGACTACAATAAAAACGATTTTGAGAAACTAATACATTTTACTCATTAGTAAATGGCTGGTTATGAAACATTCTCTTGTGTACAAAACTTACACAAAAATTACCAATCAAATACACTAAATTTCGATTTTACAAATTTATGGATATCAAAACATGAGCAAGACCTATTTAAGACACCATTGACCTAAACATCAACTGTAAGCTATACCAGCAGGAATGCAAACCGTTTGAATTTCGCCGTCTAGATAGGGTGCTGCGCCTTTATTTTGAGCATTTGTCCCAGTTTCTCCTGATCCAAATTTAAAGAGGTTTTTGAAGAAAGGCACCGAGCAATCGTAGGTCAGGAAGTCGTCGAAATTGGCGTAACATTGTTTGCTGAAGGAATTCCAGAAGGTAAAAAAGGGATTAGAACGGTATCTTTGGTGCTCATCATCAACTTGCCTTTCATTGCAGTTCATGCACAAGGACGAAGATTGCCAAGAATTGGAAGTCAAAGATAGAGAAAATGGATTCAACATTTCCACGTGGTGGTGGTCTCTGGAGTTCTGATAATGCTTGATATGCTCGTAATCGGAGTAGTTGCATGGTAGGTAAGAATCACATGACAAATTGGCCAGTTGAGCCAAATTGCTGGATTGGTTTTGAAACGTTTCCAATTGCTCGGACAAGTGAGTAGGATCCAGGGGTGTTTCTTGATGGGTGACCAATTGCAAAACCTGTACCCTTAAATGGTTAGTCAGCACAGCTGCAGCAACCATCACAACAACACTGGCAGCATAAGCAATGGAGCAGGCTGTGACGACCTGAAATGGATTATTAATGCAATTGCTAGCCTTTAGCCACTAAACGATTACAGGTTTTGATGAAAGTCATGCTTACTTTCATTACTGAGTCCAAATACGGCCAACATTGCTTCGCTTTCAATTTGTTGGATAGAATGAGTAGGTCTGTGTAGGTGCACCACCCACGGTCCTTGCTTTTCTGCTGTGCAATTTTATATTCCACATTGCACAGTAGCTCCTCGAATAAATCTGGACTTCCGTAAACATTCCAGTCCTGTAATGAAAATATAAAAACAAGTACTGAGAACATTGCATTGTTCCAAATTCAATGCACCAAATAATTTCACATTAAAGCGTTAGAATAAACTGTGACTGTTCCGTGAAGAAAGAAATGGCAAAAATATTACTAACGATAGCCGCAAGAAATTTTCTTTCGAGTTGGTTAATCTCTTTGAATTCCAAGTTAGCAGCCTTTGACCATTCCTCGTTGAAAACCTCTTCGTCTTCACCCTCATCGTATAGAAACTTCGAAGCAATCATCTTAAAATAGATAAAATTAGGACAAAGCTCGTTTCCTAGAATTTTTTGCCCGGGATATTAAAAAATGGAACGTACCATTGAAACCAAGAAAAGATCGGAAGATGTGACGTGCATTAGATAGTCCGGACTTCGTCGTCGTACTCGTTCTATGTATGCCATGGCGAGGATCATCGAGCATGGTGATATACAAGCATTTCTGATAAAGGAAAACTAATGTTAAGACGCCACATTATCTATTTATGTCATGCAGTAACAGAGCCCATCCTCACCGTGAAATTGATGCTGCATAATCCATGCCAATTTGACCCAGCCCTTTTGGCACTGCCCTGGCAAAGATCGCAACAGCAAGTTCTGCAAGTAACGACATACTTAAGTATAGGGTATTTCTTGGTCTCTACTGGAAATGGTATGGGAAGGCAGTAATGTTTTTCATTCCCACAATTCAGCTCCTTATGATGACAATATCGCCACAATGTCTCTCTGATTTATTTGATTTTCACAAATTCAGTACAATTTGCAAACATAATAAAAAAGAGCGTTGGAACTAAGAACTTTTACCTGTAAACACTGGCACAAAGCACAATAAGATCGATTTCGTGGGCGTAATATCACAGGCAAACCGGTAATGCAACTATATTCCATATTTATGTTAGAGGGCGTGAGTCATCAAAACTGGTACACCTGTGACTCACTGCAAATTATGCAATTTGGTCTAAAAAAACTCGCTTTTTACATGAGATTGCTATCGTTTTTCAAATTAACGGCATCAGCAAACGTATGCTACCCGATGACAATTTTGTTCCTTCAATGTCTTCTTCGAAAACTTAAGCTACAGGTGCAGCTTTAAAGAAACTCACCAGATCTTACACATAAAGTAATTAAAAATATTTTAGATTTTGTGAGAATACTAACCAGTCATCGGTAACGAAGGTCGGTCAGTCTTCGGATGTTTTCCGTAATACAAAGTTTTCTTTAACCTCTCAGCCATCTCTTTGTGACCTTTAAATGACTAATGAGAAGGAAAAAAATCACGTTGTAAGCCAGAGTTAGCAAAGTGGCAATGCCACGAACAGGAAACCAGATTTTCCACTTATATACACATCATTAACTATGTCCATTAATGGTTTTGCCAGTTGACATCCTAGCATGACAGCTAGCTTTGTTATTTCAAAGTATACATTTCCCATCTGGCGCTATCATAGGCTTACAAAAATTCAACAAGTAGGCCGGATTACCTGAAGTCCTGACATAACTTCTTTGTCTTTGGCCGTTTTACGATACACTATTGGCGGCTTCATGATTCTGGACTGGGAGGACACGGATTCGGTGGACATATAGCAAACCTAAAAGGCAAATTTGTTTAGAAAAGCAAGTGATCCCGAAGACCAACGCATAAGTGAGGACTACAGGAAAACCCTATCAGAGACCAACTATGCCTGGTCACTGGTGCATTATGGGATTGTGCAAATTCTTCTGTTTTTCAACGCCTTTCACGTTGGCGGCACCAAAACGCGGTAATAGAAACGATGTGCCACACTGCTTCGAAGCTCGCACCTTCGACCTCCCGAAAATCCTTAATTGTACAAATATTTGAGGGGAGGAAAGGAAACTTTCCAGAATTGAACAAACCTCTTAGGCGTATCAGCAATATGATTCATTAATTATAGCACGATCGTATTTCTATATGTACTGAATTAAATAGAAGCAGTTGTGGCTACTAGATGGCGCCAGCAAGCGGTATAAAATGTTTGACGATTGGCAGTGAAGTTCCAGCGCATGGTGCCTCCTGGTGAGCATTCTATTATCGGTAACAGTTTTGTTTTTTTCCTCTTTAATTCTCTGTTGGTGGTGTTTTTCTTTCGTTTGTTTCAAGACTATGGATAAACGGCCCGTTTTCTTCGCGAATAATGCGACTTGCTGCCCGATTTAACCGGGTGAATATGGACCGCATCGCGGCTCGCGCTATTTCGACTTTCCAGGACGACTGTTGACGGCCAGCAGCGTCCCACTGCCTGTGTGTGCTTTTGCTTGTTCGGTTGCCAAGGATTGTGCTCTTTTAATGGCGAACTGTGATGAACTGTTGTTAGATTCCCGGAAGGATTGAATGCATTTCGAGTAGCCCTCTTTTTGCGGTCATATAATGGCAGACCAATGCATCGATGTTTTAGCCCTCCCCCAGGATATACGGGAAAAACTCGCCGAACTGGAGTTGGAGCTTTCGGAAGGTAGGCTTCACTTCAGCATAATAATATGTCAGAATGGTAATTCATTGGGGTTGTACTTTACCCAAAAAAAAAAAATCAAATGTCAGTGGTTTTTTTTCATCGGCTCAAGGAATCCCACCTGAACATGCTCGGAATCAAGTTATCGAAATTGTATCTGGTTTGCTAGATCTGCGGTGTGTCATTGTGTGGGAAGTCCTTTTGAGCAGTATCAAATGGGGTTATGTCCAGTATTGGCTGCGTAGAAATATTCAGTTTAAAAAAATTACAATCAGTTTTCACTTTAGCGTCTCATACCAAAACCTGATCGTACTCGTAGCTTTTGTAGGTTTATAATTGTGCCCCCACAGAAATTGAGTGTAGAGGAGGTCCTCATTGGCACTGTTGTCATTGAGCCATTTCCTGACATTAGGAAATGGAACTGGAACCAATAAAATGTGAGTTGTTTAGTTGGAAATTATCAATGTAGCGCTATCAGTGGCGTAATTATTGCCGGGGTTAGTCGTGGCTCAGCGCGTTTATCTAATTTTGGAATTAATTTATGGAGAAATTAAGCCCTATCGATTAAGCGAGACAGACGGTGTATGGCTCGTAATGTTACTGGGCACGTCCACCATTAGTTTGCTGGATGATGGTTCGTAAATTAGTTTGCATTTAAGTTAATTAGGCTATTTATGGATACACGGAAACGAGAAATGGCCCAATCCATTAACGCCTGCAGTGAACGCCCTGTCTACTGCCTGCAACAGGGCTCCTGTGAAACCAGAATATATGTATTTATTTTGGTTTCCATATTCGTTCATTAAAATAGCAGTGTGGAGTAGTTGGCGTATAACACTCAGGCAACACAAGTACATACAGTACATAGGCCTATTCCTGAAAATAATAGCCAGCAAAAATACAAAAGCTTTTCTTTCTATAATTTATTCAGTTAGTGTGAACGGATCAGGGAAGGTAAAATCAACCCGAGTAGAATTGAAAAAAAAAATATTGGCACTATTGAATTTTAATCGTAATAAAACTTGTTTTATCGTTATTCGTGGTGGTCATCTAAAGTACAGCATACATGCCTGTAGATATGAAAGGTTCTCAATCATAACGGAATACCTAGAACAAATCACAATGGTTTAAAAATATCAGGTGTTTACTTCAGCATCCCTAGGCCTTTTCCAAGCCGCAAACACCTTCATAATAATCCCGAGTCTGGGATTAGCCCAAGAAAGTGCCAGAGCAATTAGATGTCCCCTTATACTGTGTGCTGAAGAAGAACGTTTACTCAGAATTTCGATTACTAACATTATCATTCAGCGCATTTGTTATCCAAGGTGCGTGCTATTGTATCGTTACTCATTTTTTTCCGAAAACCAAGCCAGCAAGCCAAATTGGCAAGTTGTCGGAGATGCCGAGATAAATGCAGAATGTAAAGAAAAAATGCTTAATGCATATACATGTATATGATCTATCGAATTGGTTAGCAAAAGTCCAAAACGCACGTTGCGGTTCATTACAAACGTTCGCTATAAGATATTGAAAGAATTCCCGACTAAACCGTGGTTTCAGCATCCGATCTGGATTTCTTAGATAACGTCCCATTTGTTTTCCAGAACACGTTTAGGGTAGGTAAATGCGATCCCGTTTCTCTTGAATCGAGTAGACTGTTGCGGCTGGCAAAAGGGAAAACCCAGGGAGGGTAACACGAGCGTAGTTAGCATTTCGAGATAAACGGTAAGGAATGCAGGCTTTACCAAAGGCTAATCAGTTTATAGGCTTTGGATTTGAAACGTAGCCAAATACCCCAAAATCTATTCAAATGCTCTCGCGTTATAAAGTGGATGCTCGCATAAGCAGAAGTGAATCGATGGGATTATGCCTTCTGGTGCCTACTGTAAAATGATACGACCGTAGGCGATAAAAAGGTCGAGTTAATTAAAGTCGTAGAAATTGATGACATCCAATTCGTTCGTGCTAACGGTGTCATAAATACATCCACTTTAACGCTACTTTTGGATATGGAGATGCAGAAGTGTAATCGGAAGTCAAATGAACAACTAGATGTGCACAGTATATTTGATGAAGAATCGATGTATGGTATTGTTATAGGTTCTGCAAGTATACGTGTATAAAGAGCTAGCAAGATATAGATTATACAATGAAAACCCAATGGTGTTATCGCTAGTTAAACTTTGACTAGCATCATTGATGAATCGATATCGGGAATACTCTGAAGCACACAAATTACGTCAACAAAATTACTCTGGTTTGAGTTAGCCTGTGCATAAGCAATAACTTCCAGTTTAACCTTCGCAATATAATAGTTTTTTTTCTCTCTAGTTTTAATCAGAAATGTTTTTTTAAAAAATGGCTGTTACATGCTTTATGCGATCCCTCCCTCCCACGACAAGATTGCATATTGCTTTGTATACCTGACTTTTAAGACGCACCCAAATTTTTACCGTAATTTTCATTGCACAAAAAGCGCATCTTTATTCGAGTAAATTCGTAAGAAATAAAATTTGGTTACAAACAGTTTTATTCCATCATATTAAGTGGTTAAACCGCTGACATGCATTGAAAGATAAACACGCACATTAAAGGCATAATAAACGTTTTTTTAAATATGAAACGCAAGGCTTTGTACCTCCCGCAGCAGAATTTGAAATTGCTGGCATTTTTTTTCGAATTTGGAAGATGCGGGCAAAAGAGTTCCCTGCAACTATAATTGAGCAACGTTTAACGATTGCCAAAACAATCAATACCGCTGAAGTAAAACCAGAGAGACACCTATCCGAAGAAACCCAGAGCGCACTTTGGTCGTTGAAGCAGGTTCTCGGGTTGCATCGATTCGAAAATCGTTTTAGCAGCGGAAATTAGCCCCGCAGGTTTTTATTGACTGTGAATTTTTCAAGTGAAAAATGTCTGAAGAGCGAGACATCGTAAGCTCCCATCCGAATTTATTGGAAACTTTAGTGCCTGACATTTCGACAGACCTAGAATTTAATAATATACTTTCAATGCAGTTACCCGTTTTTTTATATATTTTTGACACACCTGTTTCGTGAGGCCTGCGTTTATCACCTTCGGATAAATAAAAACAATTTTCGAAAGCTACCTTTCACCTTGCACGAGCACGAAGTTGGCAGGCCTACTAGGCTTATTCTTTGGATGTTTAAGTTCGGGTTACTCGAACGACATAGCTTAAGCAGCGGCTGGTATTTGCATTTTATACTGCAAAACCCTTTGCTGGTAGAAGGCAGACATCGTTTCGCTGAAAACCCATTTCAAAGTGCGTGCAAAACGTGGGCTTGAATTTTGTCCTAGTTTGCCATTGGAGGTGCTGCCATTTGTGAGAAACAGGAAGTTTGGCGACCATGCGCTGGATATGCCGAATTCTTTTGCTGGAAGCTGGGAGAGTGATTTTATGGACGTGAACGAATAAAATTTCAAAAATGATACGCTTGTTCAGTCCTTGTTCGACTGAGGCCGGTGTGGAAGCGTTGCTCATCTGTGGTTTAACCGTGAAATTCATCAACATGCAATAAAGAGTAATTAGTGTCCTTAACCTTTGTCTACACGCAACCTTTCTTTGGTTATGGTCAAGTCAAGCATCCATTCGTGTCCTGCACGATTTCGAAGCTAGTGGACCAGTCTGCCAAGTATTTTATTTGTTCTAAAATGCTCGTACTTCTTTTTTCTCATTGCATGATTTAAGCCAGACCCAAAATAATACCCAGCATGCAAAAAAAACTACACCGTTCTGCCTCAAATCGTTATTATAATTGCTAAATTTATATAGCCCAGTGTAAATTGATCGTCCACTAGGATCTCAGTTATTTTTTCATTTCAAAATGTACACGTACCGCTTATAAATAAACAAATTAATACGTTTCAATAAACGGAATGTTTTCAAATTATAAAAAACCTGAGACCCTAGTGAACGATAAATTCTACAAGGGTAAAAATAAATTGAGCTATTATGATAAGAACTTCACGCAAAAAACGCGTAATTTAATTGCATGGTGGACATCGTTTTGGCTCAGTCTTTATCGTCAGCTCCCTCCTTCAGTTGCTGAAAGATTTTGCTAGGAATAAGTCATTTAACATGGAGCCCATGGGTTTTATGAGATTTCCAACGGGGTCTATACCATTGATGACACAAAGATTAAGAATCCCAGATCTAACACGCTCCAGTAAGTTTTCATTAATACCTTCTTACTGGCGTTTGAGATTCAATATTGCCTACAATGTAGAGCGATATAATATGGAAAGATGAACATGAAATTTGATGGAAGTTTTTCCAGGTTTGGATTTTTTTTAAACGTGTACTGGAGTTATTTAATGGATGACGTGGTCGCTGAAGTGTGAGGTTCTATGGAAATAGCAGGATCGAACAGGAGAGGGGTGGCAAGAAAGTCTTACTCTTGAATTCCTCAAGTCCTTCAGTGAGTTGAATACACCTGAACACAAGCTGTGACTCACTTTTCTAGCGCAAAAACCTTTAAAATGTATGGGTCGGAATTGTAACCATTGAAGGCTTTTTCTTATTGTATGAACAAAATGCAGAGAACCTGTTCACGCTAACGCGATCTTCTCCGCGTAGTTAAAATCCACAATACCACACTTTGAAATGAAATTGCGCCGGGCAATGCGCTTGGGTATTTTCTCCAAATAACGATTCAGGCTTGAATCTGAAGCTTGATCAAGTGCTTATTCAAACAAAACTGAGTAGCATTTCAGGTGTTTCCTTGTGTTACCTGGTATTTGTCTATCAACTCTGGGTAGTTTTCACGATCTTTTTTTAAAATTCGGACTGAGCTTGCTTAATGCCACTTTAACTATTTGGAAAATAGCCTAGTCAGAGAATACGAATATGGTAATGCCATATTTCTGTCGTAAATCAGTTTAAATTGAAGTAATTGCAAATGATTCATGACCAGCATTAGTCAAGCCCTTAACAAACAGGTTTCCCTCTTGATATCCTTAACACTTGCTATGCTTTCAAAACTTGTGACCGTGTGCGTACGTTGGTTGAGAATTGAAACGATATCATGATCAGCTGATAATTACGATAGTATCGACGTAGAAAATAACGAAATTTGAATTCTGTCACAACCTTCGCACGAACAGACAGGCCGGATTTTGATTGCATTTGTAATGACGTTTTTGAAAGTGAGTCTTGTTGAAATATGAGTCTTATTTTGCTGGGTTACTATCTCGTCCTTTGACAGGGCTAATCAGGGTTTTTACCCTCTGGGTTTGAAGATAAACTAGTTTTTGTGAGACGTCGTGTATGGACGGCCTTTTTTGTGTACGTGCGCTAAAATTACGGATTCGGTTTTGGTCAGTTAATAAATTGGAAGCAGGTGGTGTTTTTGCCTACCCGTTCACAAATGTAGAGCCAGGCTTATGAAATTCAGAACTCGGGTCTTTTGTGAATAAATTGCCTAGCAGTTACTCGTGGGTTCAATATCCTGGCTGCCTTCTGTTCGGGGTTTACATTGTAATCCTTGTTTGGCGAATTTTATTTTCCAAATCAACCTGGAGCTGTAAAGTTAACAATGCGTCATGCTATCTCGGCACTTGTTCATGCTGCGAAAGACCAATTTTTACTGGAGGAAACATCGAAAAATTTCAAGTGAATATGTACTGTTGACCTAAGTAGTGTTTTGAGATATTCCGGTTGGTTATCACCTTCGGAACTTCACCACACTTGTCGTCAGAATATTGAAAATTTATCTTGGGCAAATAGCTTGTCATTCTTGCGATTGGCAGGAATCCAGCATACCAAGTTTTAATTTTCATGCTCGCATTTATGGTGTTGGAAATTTCGCCTCAAAATTATCTGCGAGAAAATGGCCTGCTTTGGTTAAGTGCAGGCTGAAACGCTGCTTGGAGTAACACTTGCAATGGATGCGAGACAGACTCTGCCTCAGACTAATCAAATTGGATGCCATTCAACTCGTTCAGGCAACACAACCAGGTATTTTTGTGGTTGTGGTTTGGGCTGATCTAATATTGGCTTGGCATCTGCACAGCGTATCATCGTAGGCCTATTGTCAGAACCGTTTCATTATGTGTCATTATAGCCGCCTACTTGTTATTTGATAAAAAAAAAAACTGCCTTGGGATGTCTAATTTGATCAAGCGACGCTGAATTACGGTAATAAACAAAAAAACATTGAGTGCGTTTCTTAATGGAGTTTTTCGTAGGAACTGCAAATTCACTTTCGTAGCCTTCTAGTAAACGATCGTACAATGACGCGAATAATTATTTTAATGAACATGTAATTTGTTTGTGGAAGTTTAGGAATGTTTGGCTGCCAAGGAGAAATTTTCTTTTAAGTGGTATATAATCATGCAGATTGTCGGTGTTTAGTGAAACACTTAATTGTGAACTGATATTACCTAGCTTATTAACATATTCAAGACAAACTTAAGTGTGGCTAATGCGCAGTTAACGTCATAACCATAAAAATAGTAATATTTAACCCAAATGCATATTTGTTTCCGCATTTCACCCCAGCCATGCACAAATCAGAATTTATTATGTTTACATCAATGTCCACTGTGAATGATATTCCCCATTACTAAAATGACATATCTTCCAAGCAAAAAGCAGTTTTCATCAGTAAACTGCAGCTCCCTTGTTTCGCATCTACATCAAACTTGGTGGTGGCAACGACTGCGTAAATTAGTTCTTGTTACGGGATAAACTGAAATGTGTGCACGTTTCTGCTGTGCGGCACGTACTTGAAGCTGTTGCTTGCTTTTGAGGAAAGTCCGTTGTTCTGTTTTGCGAGAAGCACACGGTATACAATTGTATAATGAGCAAATTAACTATCTCCTACCTGACAGTACAGGAAACAGCTGATGTCTAAACTAGTTCACTTTTTATTTTATGATGCGTGTCGCGTGAGGCCTTACAACTCAATTTAACACTTATGTAAACCCTAGGTATCATGGTTGATCAATCCATCGAAACGGTGTGTGGGAAGCAAAAAAATCAGCTGGAATAACAAGCAATGTCAAGGTCTCCAGCGTTTTTTCCCACCTAAATAATCCTCGTGAATAATCCTTGATGGAAAATATCGCGTGGCTACCCTGCAGGTCAGCGATGAAAAAGAATACATATGTATTAATCTTGATCATCCAGTGTTTCATATTATTTATGCAGTAGGTTACTTGTGTTTCCTGTTCAACATAGTTATGGCTAGTTTATAAGCACTCATTTTATCTTGACAGCGATTAAACGCAGCCATGTTGTAATCGTACCTCATATTGTGCAGCAGGCTGAAATGGGCATTAAGTTGGCTTCGAGATTGAAATAAAGCTTCTGTATATGATTAAATATAAAGTTTATAACTATAGTACAGGCATGTTTATAAAGTCATCTCTGATCCTGAACCACCTCAGTTTTTAAACATTGTCAAATGCTGACTTTATAAATTCAGTTTTAAATTTAAAAAAAAAAAACGTTTTTCGGTTAATTCGTTTTTGGCGATGGCGAAAAAACTAGGTAAGTTGCCAACATGACATAAGTAAATAAAAAAAAAAGATCTTGAACATCTTGAAAAAATGAATGCAGTTTTACTTGAAATTACGTGGATCGGTAAATGTGTTTTACATTTCAGGAAACTTAGGAAACTGGTTTCTGGAAAAAAAATTGTGCAGGAAAGGAGGTGGTCTAGAGACACTACTACAAGAGTGCACCAATAAGTGTGCATCAATTGCTGCAGTCTAATTTGGATGCTATGTAGTTTATCTTGGTTGCGTCTTTGCAGTATAAATCGATATGGGAACGCTTTGAAAAAAAGAACAAATTTTTAGATTCATCGAATGCATCATCGCCGGATAATTCGGAAGTGTAAGCAAGTATCAAAAATCGAAGCCATTGTGTACACCGACGACCTAATTTCGTTCGTAAGAACCCCGGGCCGTACTTCCGCAATTTTTCCGCATCGATTTTTGCCATCAAATGCGACGTTGGCCGATGCTTAAGCAATTAAGCTGATTTAAGACAAGCGAATGGCAGACATTAAAGACAGGAATATCGCTAGAGAATGTAAATGTGCTTATAAGCTTCAGCATGTCATCCCACTCCAAGCACTGCAATTAACAATGGGTGTTTCACGCCATACTTACCAATCCCTGCTTCTTCTAAAAATATAACTGGGACAATGATGGTGGATGGATGGCCTCTCCACCCTACCCTCCTTCTTGAGATGCGTATTCCTGATTTCGAGTCATAATATGCCGTTTTTGGATACTGCATGACCTTAATGACATCACGTGCCAGAAGCACTGCTTTTATTGTTCGTGGAAGACAAAACTGGCCGTTGAAAATTAAATTGCAATTAAATTGATCGTTTAATCATGTCATTGACTGGTTTATGATAGATGCTAGTGGACACTGGTTTAGTTAAAACTACTTCTTTTAAAGCTGCTACATTCTGTTTTAAGTTTCGTAGAACCCATAGAGAGAGTTATCTGATGCCACAGCATTGGAATTAAACAAAATAATGACTGACTGAGGAAAAAAGCCCTGGTGAAAAGACTACTGATATCACTATTATTCTATACTGACATTACTGTTTCTCTACTGAACTCATTGAGTGATATCACTAATATAGTGTTTTTTGAACTACTAGTATTAGTATGGTTAGTGATATCACTAAATTTTTTTATTAATATCATCACATATCAGTTCATTTGTACATATATATATATATGCTGATATTTCCTCCAGGGAGAGCCAATATTCTTAATTTGCACTGAACATGTACCTATCCACCTGCGTGACTACCGGTGCAGTGTTTAACATGCATGAGGGTATAAAATTACGGGTGTTGCTCTGTGGTTGGATGAAACGAATATAAAGGCTGTTTAGCGTCTGTGATATCCTTTTAGCAATTTTTTGCTGCTTTTTCGACGTCTGTACACGCCTTCAAATGATTCATCGTATATCAATTAATGTGCTGCAATTAAATAATAATGAAGTAAGTTGATAAGTGAACCCTTACTTGTGAGATAAATTATTTTAATTACTCTTGAGTTTTGTTGCTCTAATGATCGATATCTCCAGCGGCATACGCTGTAGATAGCGATGGAGATAACATTACATGTACTCTTAAATGCAGATTTTATCACTTCCACCTACATTTAATTAATGGAGTTTCGGTAGAAAATAGTTTCGTTTAGGGTTTGGATTACTGGCCCATAGACGTAGTGGTTTTGCTAATGTTACGTACCCATGGATACGCGAATGCACCATGTACTCTAGTTTCTAGTCTGAATGCTTTCGAAATATTAATAAAGAATTCCATTAATGAATATTGACGTTTGTAAGCGTTGCTCGTGTTTACAAGACGCGTTCGCAATCGATGTTTTCGGAATCGCCGGAAAAAACAAGCGTCCACGGAACTGGTTTCTTGAGCAGAGATGTCGTATCACTCAAATTGCAAGTAATTAAATGGGAATTAATGACTCGCGTAGCCATTATTTTATTATCATCAGCCGATCGTGCGTGGGTCGCGCTGACTGATAAATAAACTGAGGGGTAATTTTCCTGACAAAACAAAAGTTGACCCTATTTAAATCATGTAAAGCTGTTGACGTGTAGAGTACGTGTATACCGATTAATAAAATAACTTCGTTTATTCCATTGAACTCAGAAATCAAGCCTACTATCAGTAAATGAATACAATATATATGTGTGTGTGTGGGGTGTAATCCATCAACTAAATTTATTCGATGGATTGCACCGCATTATTGTGGGCACCCTCATCATTGCTAAATTGAATTGAGCTTAAGGCTGTCCTTTAGAAGAGAATGCCTTGCAAAAAAATGAAAAACTAAGACCAATAGTATGGATCTGTATGGGCTCGGAGTTGCATAAGTGATTTTAATTATGTTTATGTTATTATTTTTGTAAATGGATAGTTTTCAAATTACTGCACATGAAATTCGACAGATCCTCCCGGACGACCAATTCTCCATGCAAGGTTCTGGATAACCTGGAATTGTCAGGGAAGTAGGAACAACCTGGAAAAGTCTAGGAAATTTGAAATTATCGTGCCAAAATGTTAAATGATTGTTTTACACTTGTATGATACTGCTCAAAGGACGGCATATCTGGTCACACTTGTGGAAGAATAGATAATTCCACTATATTCCATAGCATACTTTGGTAATTTTTTTTTCTAATTTATCATGAATAGGGGCTGTACACAACATCGTCAATATTTTTTTGTTAAATCATTGAATTTTTTTGCTCAGTTGTAATATCCCAATGTTTTCTAAATAAACAACTGTATATTGTTTATGGCGATACCCTAAAAAATCTTTCGACGGCGACACTTAGGTCTATTTTTTTGAATAAGTGTTGTTTAGCCTACGGTATATTTTTAAATCGTTTCCTGGTTTGCGGAATAAATAATTAAATTTACAAGTAGTAAATGAACCTATTTGATGTTACATGCAGCGATTTGCGGATGTTTTATCTATTGCGCGCTCTAAAATCACATTAGAAGTGATTTCTCTGAGGATTCTCTACGGTCCCCAGATGCTTCCAGCAAGATGGAGTTTCACTTTGCACCTGAATAAATACACTAATGCAGTCGGTCTCTATGCGAAAGATTCACACCAGGCACGGCTAATCATTGGCGTAATCCAACTAATGACACTTGTTTGGTTAATCCAGCTTAATCCCATGAATGCTGTCCAACTTATCAGCTCAAATCCAGGAGGTGGACATTACTGGAAGCACGTTATTTACTGGAAAAGACAAATGAGTCATGTCTCCCCGCAAATATACGCTTTAAAATTGAATAATCTTATCTGTGGCTTCACTTAGAGGTCATGACCTCCGATTTAGGGTATTAGCCCCTCTGTGAAATGATACTCTAGGGCAAGATGCATTTTAACGTTTAACTCAAGCTGCGAGTATGGAACCTAATGATATTTCTTATCGTACTTTTGACAGGCAAATAATGTCATAGCATGCTATTATTAGGGGTTTCAACTGAGACTTCCATAATTATTACTGAAAGTAAAGTTTATAGCCACTAGGAATCCAGTTACAAGCTTTTAAGTAGTTTTGTTCGAGATACGTTTGCTCGACAAGATTGCTTGACTAGAAAAGAAAGTTGCTAAACCTAATAGAAACATTTTTTCCATCGTTATTTGTGGATGGTTGGAAAACTGAGGAACATTTTATAGACTAATATTGTAAGGTATTTTTTTATGCCAAATCCCTTGCTAGCTAGCCTTGTTTAGTATAAAATTAGTGTATATTGTTTCACTGTGGAAAGCAAACATTTACACTATAAAGAGGGGCTACAAAAGTATTAATAGACTTGTGAGCCTGTACGGCGGATGTGTGGATGAGTTATTTATATAGCTCCAAGAAACTCTGTTCAGTATTTGCTTAATTGATGCTTATGAGTTTGACCCAGTTCACCGATTTCTGGCATTGTAAGACTTGCAGTCTTCTACAGCTGCAATAGCATTGGTGGTACCATTTCTGAGGCATTGCTGTGTGGACGACCATAAATTTTACTACCACGTGACACAGTTAAAGGTACGCATTGTTACGTTTAAGTTACAATGAGGATTAAATTTGTAGTGAAACTTATCTACGACTAGATCAAATATTGCCAGACACCCCATGCTGATATAGGCTTTGAGAGTGTTAGACTACGTGTATACTTATAGTTTGATTGTTTTGTTTTAATCCATCCGTTTTAACACTTGGTCAGTAGGTTTAAGATGGTATAACGTGCATATCAAGTGACAATATCTATACAATATGGCAAGTATCAGGGCCATTTCCGACATAATAGCCCACAACTTGTGAGTTGCAGAATCACTTCTTTTTTAAACTGAGGTCTCGAAATTGCGTGTCTCTCTAGTGTAATAACGTGACCTTGAATACTCCAAGCCTTTCATTAAGAATTCATTTCACTTTTGTGATTTGGTACAGTAATTGGATTTGAATGGAGATAAGGTACAATTATGAGAAATCAAGGCTGTGGACAAAGTAGGGTTATGCCGCTTTATGCGGAATTCTAAAATGCGTTCTCAAGCATGTTTTATTTCTAATCTAAAGCATGACATATTATTGCGATTTAATTTGATTATATTCGTAGATTAGTTTCGTAATTATCTGTCAAGCTGTAGGGCCATAAAACGGAACCAATTAAGTGGGTTTTTATACAGTATGGCATGGTTATCTAAACCGAAATGTTTGTCATCCGATCCGTTTTCGGTGATGTTATTAATAGTGGACCAGGCTCTTTAAATGCACTTGGCTTAAGCTTGCCTTGAGAACTCGTAGCGATTCCTCCAAGGCAAACTAACGGGACATTCATTCTGTTGCAGCGCCATCTCTGGACGTCGGAAATCATATCGAAATCACCACTGTACAATTTTATCCAATGCGGTTCGATTTTTATTTTTATTTATAAAATATATAAATGCATAATAATATAATAAATAAACGCATAAAATAAATATAAAATCCGATGTATTGTCTTCAATTAAGATCTTATTTGAAAAACGTACTTTAAAACACGATATCACTATGAATATCATTGTGAAATGTGATCACTGCGAATTTCCTCATAAGAAAAAGTATTTAAAAAAGCAAATACATTGCGCAATATTGTTCTCTGGAACAAACCTCTAGTCCTTCAAAATGTTTGACTCATTAACCTGCACGTGTGAATGTGCCGGATCAGTTGCTAACCTTTTTAATATCAGCCATCTTGCATACATGTAGACACTAAGTGCCAGTTTACTTTTTATCTAAAAATGATATGCTTGTAATTACCTTAATATTAAATTAAATTTACGTGCGCATCCAATGCATACTTAATTCATGAATACCAAGAAAGTGTGTTTTCCTTGTAATATCAGTCTCTTAATTGGCAACCTTGGGTCCAATTGGCAATCCATAGCTGCAATTAATGGAAACCGGTTAATGTACTGCAATTATTTATATCCCATTGAAGGTTTCCTCAACTTATTAAATTGTTTTTGTTTAACGCTCAATTGCCTGACATGGCTTCTCGTCGCAAAGGCGTGGCATCGTTCATTGTACATTTTTTTGCAAGCTGCTTTAATATGATAATGCTTAAATTATATTTGCATATATCCCACGCTGTTAACCACTCCAATATCAGCGTGTTTTGCTTTTTTAATTCCCTCGCCGAAAGCAGGGTGCGTCTAAGTTAATATTTTGTATAGGCAGAATCACTCAGTAAAAGGATAAATGACCTTAACACTGCTATAGTACAGGCCTACAAAGTATAGTATCCTTGGACACTACATGTATGTACTACATAACGGTGTGCAGGATTGTGTAAGACACTGTTCAACAGTCGCTACGCATCGTTCTGTTCGTTGTGTGAAGCGCTGTTCGTTTAATCCTAATTGAATGAAAATGTCTCCTTCCATGGAAATTGCCAGTTCGTGCTCGGAATCGAAGTGAATCTTTCGGATCATGACATGGTGTTTTGGCGCTTTGAAAGCGAAATGTTATGGCTGAATGGGGATTCAGGTATTAAGGTTGCTTCAGAAGTGATTCACTCAATTTACTACAGGCATGGACTGTATAATTCTGTTTGTAACGGTACTCGCATTCCTTCTTTTTACCATATTGTACCGTTCAACTTTTTTATTCATCGATGGACGCCGGTAATCCTGCAAAAAAAATCTTTTGGATTTTCCCCTTCCCGATTTATTAAATTTTTGTGTTACGATGACATTGCATCTCGATGCAAATATCGTCCAAGGTTGGGTTTCCTTAAATTCTTCCAGTCATGCTTCACATGAACTAGAGGGAAATTTGTATTTCCATCCAATTAGATTTTAAGGGCAGTGCAGATTTCCTTCGGGTTGGGACGCTGCTTGAATCAGGAAGATTTTCTCAGCGATTCCTACCACCTCTAGGATTCTGTGAAGAACACTACAACGTGGTGAATTTGGATGTATTGATTTTTGTTCTTCCTACGAGCATTAAAGATTCAAACAATAATCTTGCATTTCTGTTGGCGTTTTCGAACAAAATTCAGGAATAATGCTAGGAGACAGTAAATCGATGTTTCTTAATTTTTGCCATCGAGCGCTGAATTTACAGGGAAATTAAATTTCCCGTGTCGCATCAATCATAAGATTATATCCGTTTCTTACACATAATCAAGATGTACCTGTGGAGAACTCGATTCTATCCCTAAAAAGTAATAATTGTGCTATGAAACGAATTCCACTCCTGTTTGTCATAATCTACAGTCTATGCACAATTACAGTGCACGAATTGATGGTTGGACGGTATCGAGCCACGTCGACCATCATTTCGAGCAAAGATTTTGTCTGAATACGATCTTGGAGTCTCATAAACTGTTACAGATGGCGCCTTAAGTGAGACGTACATTTCATGCAATGATCTGATAATAATGTTTTTTAATGAAGTTCTCATCAGTTTCTTCCAGAGGTGGTGCCATGCATCCCTGAAACTGATCAAATTGCTAGATCGTATAGCCTTGTTGACTCTCGCAATTTTCCCTAATCTTTCGGAAGAATCTGCTCAATTTCTTCTTTTCACAATTTTAATTGCAAGCAAGTAATGTGATTTATAATGATGAGAGTAGGGTTTAATGAAGTGATCACTATTGCGGATCCTGGTAACCCAAGGAAGGCCTTCAGCCGCTGGAAGTGCCAGTTGCATGACTTCATTTCTCGTTTGGTATCAGAGGGAAAAAAAACCTTTGAATTTTATTTTCTAACTGACGACATCGTTCTTTTGGAGGATGAGTTTCCTCGTATATTTCGCATAAAGAAAGAATGCCCGGGCCATCGGCAAAAGAGCCGGAGAAGGTAAAATAACCGGTGCTGCCAGACGGTGATGTAATCAGTATTTTTTGACTCATGGTGCCGGTGGCTTTACTCCGAGAGTGAAGTGACGTTCTCAACCATTTGCATTAATTAAATGACTTGTTCTTGTCGAAATTCGTTTCATGCACACCAATTCTTCCATCCCACTTACTTCAACTAGTTTTACTGTTCACCGTATTGAGCACTAGAGGGAGCAGCTTGTCCTGGGGGAAAGAATTAAGTACAGGGTGTGGACTGCTACTTGGAATACTAGACTGAATACTGCTGCCTGTTATTATTCTGACATTAGTTATGCTTGGTGTAGCATACGGGGATTGTTTGCTGATTCCTGAGAAACGTTTATTGATAGTATTAGCCTTGATCTTGAAAACTAGTTAATTTGTATGCTTATCTATTTGTCAGAGGCTAAACATTTATTCATGTGTAATAGAAGGTGAAATTTTTACTTGTATTTGTCGGCAACAATCAAAAACAATAGGAACCAGATAATGAAAGTCCATTTCGCTTCAATTGTTGTTTTGAGTAAAAAAAGCATTAAGCTTTGAAATCATTCCCCCACATAGAATAAGTTGCTTTGTAATATCTGAAAAGGTTACGTTTGTTTGTATAAAAATATGGAAAAATCCAAAGCTTTTTGAATTTTTTTAAAGATTTATTTTCATGTTATTTATTTACTATAATTTTTTTATAAATAAATGGAAATTATAAATAATATGAAATACCGAGGACAGTAGCCGACGGCCGATTCACACGGGGGAAATGCATTTAGCAGTGATAATACTCATTTCAACTAAAACTATGTTTGCAAATGTTTGTGGGAATTCGTTTCACTCAGCGTAGAGATGCATAATGCAGATACTTTTATGTTGGCATTTTCGCATTCAAGGCTCAGAGCGCCGCAGAAGACTTTCCGAGGATGCAGTCGTGAAATTGATACAGATCCTATCAAGTGAAAAAGATGGCCGGCGTGGCATTTCACGAATTCGCGTTTTGTGATGCTTCCGAAATAAACGCAGATAAAACCTCAAACAGCTTTCATGGTTGTCGCGGTGCTAGACATAATTCCTTGACTACGGAAAGTTGGCTTGGAAACGTGACGAGGAATGCGTAGCAGTTACTGTAGATTTATTGGCCCTAAATATTTCAGAGCTGAAATCGGTCTATTTAGCTGATTTAACAGTGATTGTGAACTGTAAACACAACAAGTACAAACAGAAGCTGGGCTTGTTGGGAATTTGAAAACCCGATGGGTACCATTTTGACAAGCAAGCATCAATCGGAATTTAATACCAAGCACGTGGACAAAACGAGGGTTCTGTTTAATAATAGTTTTAATTTACCTATCAAACCATTGGTCGTTAAGATGGAGGGATGCCTGAGGTGCTACTTCAGTATTGCACCCATGTATTCACACTGACTCTAAAGCACTAAGAAAATGTCATAAACGCAAAAAGCATAGTAATATAACATTGCATTATTAATGATCTGGTTGATGATCTGAAATTGTTTTTTTGAAAAAAAATTCTTCACATTTCTTTCATACTGAATACTTGTGCATAGAAAGAGGTACAACAAAATTCTACTATGTTCCTGTTATTGTCAGTATTTGTGGAAATTCCTGTAGAAAAGTGTACAAAAAAACAATGTTGTTGATCTAATTTTTAAACAAAAAAACTCAAGGTTTCATTAAAATGTAATTAAGTTTATTATTTGGAGTATATTAAATAAACTCCATGGGATTTTTTTAAAGAAAAAATGACTTGAAATAATAATAATAGTAATAATGTTTATTTTTCAATAAGAAAAAAAGGAATTAATGAATTAATTGTAACGTTTTGTTAGTCTATCTTTTGAAATATAATTTAATATTTATATCATTGACATGTAATCCTTTGAAATATAATTTAATATTTATATCATTGACATGTAATCCTTTGAAATATAATTTTGAAAATGGCCTAAACTGCTGAAGGTTCTGGTTTTGCACCACAAAACGGTTTTGTCTACTTCACAATAAGAGCGCTAAATTGTTCGTTTCCCAAATTTTCGAATTTGCAACAATAGATTGATCCAATCATTTCTTTTCGGCGTGATTATTACGTGATGTTACATGATCGTTACCCGATACCCCGACAACCTGTTTTGTCCAATTGGCACCGGTAATTATCCCACGTTTATTGGTGCATCCGCAGTTGTTTCTTTTTCAGATGGCTTAACAATAGCGCTCGGCTATGCGCCAAATCGCCCATATAAAGACCGTGACCCGTTTTTCTTTTATCGTCAATCTGATCGTGGAAATGATGCTAGAACTTAGTTTTTGATGCCCGTGCCTACGGTTTTGTGCTGTGGGGAAAATCGTGATCATGCTCTACATCCACCATTTTGGATGGCTCCAAACGAGATGCGTGATGATCTGTAAACATTTTGCCTCCATTTTACCTGATTTTAGGCGAGGCTGGGTTTCCAGCAATTAAGCGAACAATGCGGCATGTTGTGTTTCATTTACAATAATGTTTGGGCTACAATGTTGGTTTTAGTGGCAACACTAATGAATACTTAATGCAGTGTGCATTTAAAACATAGCAGGTAGGCAATATCAATCTTTTGTTTGTTTAGGGAACGTCTTTCAAGGCAATTAAATATACCTACGTGTGGGTGGGGGAGGATGCCAAAGTTCGCAATATCAAAAAAGTCATAAAATATCATCATTAATTGATATTAAAGGTGCTCGAGTGGAAAATTTGGCATTTAAGCAGTTTCACCGTACTGCGAAAAACCTTGGCAGAATGGATCGTCACAGTCTGACAGCACAACTGCCGGCTTGGAACCAGTTGGCAATTGGCAGCCTCATGGACATGAACTTGCCTACTATGAAAAAAATCAAAATAAAAAAAACTGATGCTTCGAATTTTTGACTTTTTAGACTGGGAAGCATTCTTGCCAGTTTGAAATCTTTAACCGTAAGAAGCAGCTCAACTGTGAATTCGAATCTCAAAATTCGCTCAAATATCACTGATCGTTACTCGTCTATGCTAATCACATTAGAAATTAATGGATGAGGGAGTGAAACCTCCAAGTTTGCAAGTTAAATCGCCCATGCGCCTTCTTTGAGTGAATAACAACTTCAGCCTTAAACATACTGTTCTCCAAAATGCAGATTAAGAGCCGAGTAAGTTTCAAATAAAGACTGGAAAGATTTATGGGCTGTTAAGAATTCATCTCTCTGGCGCTGCCATGGAGCAGGACGACATAATGAACCGTAGAAAGCTGTTCGGGCTCAGGGTGAATGAAGCAACGACATGAATTTAATTGAGAGTGGTGCTAGGCGTCTTCTGGTTAATTAGGGCTGTGTGAAATTATACGGCCAGCAGTCCTGCAATTTGAAAGCGTTTAATTAAAACTAAACCCTTCAAATTAGAAGCTCCGTCTTTATCCCGTTGCTGCAGCCGTTCAAGTTCTCAAGGATGCTAAAATCCTCCTAAAAAGCAACGTTGCGTTATATCCACTGTGACATCTAATAGTATAAAATTTACGGTGTTTTTTTACGATTGCTTTGAGGAGAAATATTGAGCGATGTGCGGATACCGTATAGATCTGTAAATTCTAAGCAGGACAAATTGTTATTGCTGGTTAGATCAGTGTCTTAACTTGCATTAGATTACATTATAGGGTTGCCATCTACACTTTTTCTGAACACAAAAGCAGACGTTTGGTTGCATTTGGTAGGATGCGATGCCCTGCAATTCATTGTCGTTGCATAATTTTTTTTAAATGTTATTACATGCGATAGACACATTCGTGTCGACGATGAAGAAAACAAGCCCTCAGGTGGTTTTGGAACGCTGCAGGAGTATAATTTTCTCCACCGACTTCAACGTGTGTAAGGAGATTTAACAAGGACGTCATTTTTGGCATTTATTATTGCATAATTGAATAAGTTATCCTCATGAAAAGAATGTTTTCGTTATAGGCATGAATTTAACGTTCTCATGAGTGTCTTTCTCACGAGTTTCCGTTATTTTATTACCTTAGGGCCAATTACAGTAGAGCATTTTTAGCCTAAAACCGAAATTTTATCCTGCTCTAAATTATTATGGGTAGCATAGCAAACGAAGAAGTAAAACAAACCAAAACATAATGGTTTAAATTATCTTTATAGCATTAATTACAACAGATTTTATCTCGGGTGCCCTTAAACCCCACCCAACAACAAGAGCTTTATTTTTGCATAGATGGAAGATAATGTCAGTTGGTTTTACCGCAGGCACGAATTAAAGAACACTGCCACCCATTGCATATGGTTTTCGTATTTGTGACGTTAATTTTTATTGTTCACATTTCAAGTAACCACATTTTTGCGCAAAAAAATCCATCGGTGCATGTAGTGCGTGACTAATTGTTAAATTTCGCGTTTCTGGAAACTCATAAGATTCAAGTGTAATTTTTAAAAAAGTGCATGCTAACTGAAGTCGTTCACCCCATGCAGCTTTTTTTGATTTTTGGAGTGTATCGTGTAAAAATAGCTGTTGTGTTAGTTATGCCTTGATCTCATTCTGGACGCACGTGCCCTGTGGGCCAGCATAGAAAGACCACGGGAGGCTGATATGGGGTTTGGGGAAAACGTTTGTTACCTCAAGGCATCTTCAGACGTATTTCTTGGTGATGTGCAAATGTGGCCAAACATTCGTCACCAGCTGTCGCTTTCTCGAGTGCATCGTAAACTTAGTTCTCTGCCAGTGAAAATTAACTATTTAGGCTAGATCTTATATAAACGAACTTGCGGGATATGGGTTCCGAAAATGTTCGCATTGACTGCACTACCTTGTTGTCATAAAACATTAATGGGCATGGGCTCGTTAAGCATGCAAATGCCACAAGTGTATTGCATTGTCAGGAGAATGGAGTGAAAAAAAACTCCAGACCCTGGAATCAAAAATGATTCAGGCAGGAGTTAAAATGAAATTTACATAAAATTCAGGATCCCCACTGGCCTGAAAAATCTGGAATTGTCAAAGTAGGCACCCTAACAAATTGCTTTTACGGAAATAATTCAAACTCCGAACATGAAGTGCTTTGTCGGATATTTTGATGCATTTCCTCTCAGGAATGTATCGTTTTTTGTCTGAAAAATCTGAAGGCCAAGTACTTCCTTAAATCGAACATTCGAAATGCACCAGTTGCAAACATGGCAGATGCGGGTTTGCTCACATTAATTATGAGTGACACATGTCAGCAGCTGGTTCATCAATGACTGTATGACGTGAAGTGTTCCTAGCCGAATTCATGAAACTGTTCAGCAATGCAGTGAGGGATGTAATGTCCTGGTTGATGTAAGACTACACCTGAATTCTTGAAGCCAATACCATCACTGTACAATGGCATGGTTTTTTTACCCTGTGGTACCCTCCATCACCTTCTGCATCAGCCTTTCTAATCGATACATTTAGTCTGTTTTGTAACGACCAACTTGTGCAACCTGCAGGCCGATGTGTGTAATTGGCTTAGCACGGCATGCGATCGCAAATAATGGCCTTTGTGCATCATCACACGCAAAATGGCACTTCCTTTCATTTGTTTTTAAAACAAGCTAGCCGTATTATTTGCTTCCAATGAGCAAAAAAGCGCCCATTATTGCGGTGGTTAAATCTCCGTACGTTTGTGTTTTTGTACCCTGAAGGACATCCCCTCTCTTATTATTTTCCACGAAATGCCTCACTCGTTAGTCGTTACCATTATTATCCTGATCCTCCACACGAATCCGAGGCTTTTTTTTCGTAGCCCATGCGTGTTCCCCGCGCTTCCGTTTCTAATAGACCCTTCCCCGACTTGTGTATGTTTCGCCTGAGATTCCTGTATTTTGGTTTCGAAAAAAAAACTTTTCCAACTTGCGAAACCGAGACTGACACCTATCACTGCCTCCGGTTCCTCTGGCAGCACCAGTGGTACTGTTTCGTGCTGGGCTTCAGGCGATTTTGCCTCATAAGTTGTACCGATTTCTAGTGTTAATCAAGATATAAAACGCAATATTTGCTACTGGTTTGTGCCCACGATGCCAGCCCTTGTCCCGTGACGAGGTTGGGCCCAACGATATGGGGATGCCTGTAGAAGCCGCCAGATTGGCCATTGCAATAACCCGTGAAGACACCGAATTGCAGTAACTCTGAAGTATATTCCGTTGCCATGCCGATGATGTGCTTTTGGATCCCCGTGCGGGACTTCAAGGGAGTGAACATCCCCGGGTTACCGTCCGGAAACCCGCAAGTGCGCCTGTTGCGGGTCCGAAGAAAGGGCCCAGAAGCGCAGGGCGACGAAGTGCGTTTGGTGCCCAAAAACGATGAAGGTAAATGATAATTCAGTGTCTTTTTGAAGGAGCTTGATTCATCGGTTGGGATCGATTGGTAGACAAGTTGCAAAACTTTATTCCAAACGCTTGCTTGTTGGATTAATTGCTCTCTCTCTTTCTCTGTTGGTTTTTTGCTAACTGTTTGTACGATGTTGTCTGGAATTGGGGTTGTCGACTTTTATTTAATCTTGCCACACACTGCCAAGCATATAATCTAATGCAGTAATATAAAAGAATGTCGACGTTATGATATTTTAGGTTATTTTTATCCAATGTTTCAGTGCACATTTTGAAATTGTAGATGCACTGTTATTTTCTTATCAACACTGGACATTAACGAAATATTGCCAAGTGTCTTTTCTCTCAGTTTTGACGGATGGCATGTCACGTTCCTTCTCGAATTCCACTTTTTCTGAGGACACACGCATAAGTATGCGTCAAACACTTACTATCAAGGCAATACTGTGAAACCTGGCTATATTAACTGGACAAAATCGGTCAATATAATCAGGTGGTTAATATACTGAAAAAATATTAACATTAAAAGTATAGGTTAGAGCCCCATATAGGCTTTTTCAAGGACCCTAAAAATCGGTCAACATGATCAGGTGATCTATATAGCAAGTGGTAAATTTGACAGTTTTCGTTGTATTTATTGACAGTGTGCCGTTTATTTATAAAAAAAAATAAGCAAACATGGAATAAAAACATTATACACTCTCTGAAAACGTGTTTTTCCCCACCATGAAACATCGGAGACGGGCATTGGAGGTTCATAAACGGGTTTTTTGGTCATGTTTATGTAATTTCTTATAAATAAACAACAAATTTTTAAAATGCATGAAAGGTGATACTCTCCGAAGGAAAGGAACTATTTGAAGCACACTTATGTGAAATTTTTATCATGGTGGGGATGTATCACATGTACGACCTCAATGTCTTCGTTTCACAACGTCATATTTAACGGTTTCGTTATCATGACTCAGGTTCGGAGATCTGAGCTGCACCAGAACCAAGAGGCGAAGCTCACGTGAACTTGATTGCCGATGTTGTTCCAGAATTTCAAACATTAGACTAGCCATGCAACCTCTGACTTGTTCTGATACATCTACATGTATATTTCAGATGTCACGGGATCAAAACATGTGACATAGTTTGAAGTTCGAGGGGCAGGTGTAAAGACAAGAGAGCTCGAAATATAATTCAGATTGATACGCAAATGGGTTTTAGCAGCATGCTTGGTATGTGACACACTTCAAAATCATGCAGAAGGTGTCGCTTTTTCGTTGCAAAAAAGAACCCAACGGTTTTTAAGCCAATGAAATGGTGCCAACCGGTTAATACGCTTTGGCAAGTTTGCTGCTTTCTCACCCGTGATGTGTTACGATTGTTTGTCTAGGCCTGCGAACTGCAATAGGCTTTCTTGAATGCCGCATAGTGACAATTTGTCTAAATGCAGCCCAAGTAAAGATCGATTAGATTTCCTGTATCGCAAAGTACGTGGCGCCATTCATCAAGGCGCGCGAAATAATCTGCATGCGTGCATATGCATGTATCGTAAAATGGAACGCAACCCTATACGTTTGGGCAATTAAGGATTTAGTACGACATGGTCTAGCAGTTTTATGGCACGTGTGTAGCTACACTCTCGCTTTCTGCCAGCGTGGCACGCCATTTTCGTATTCTGCGCATTGCGAGGATCTTATCACGGATTTTATGAAATAGTTCGGTTCTAATATAAAATGCAAATGCGGTTTCCTGCTCAGACTGGTATCGTAAAATTATGCAGACATTAGTATGCATCAACGTTTTAAATTTGTCCGCGTGCTTTGACGTAAGATAATATTCATGGACCTGCGTCAGATTACTGCAACACTGTCTTCTGCGCATTGCTTCTGAACATCTGGAGAGCATTTTCGAAAGAGCTACTCTCGAGCAACTTTGAGAATTTCCCAAATGAAGGTGTCCGAAAATGAGCGCTGCTCGACTTTGTTTCGTGAAGTTCATTTTTTTTTGTCTTGAATTTTTTATAACCGAGAATGCTAATTAGCTACTCGACTTTTATGCTGTTAATCTAGGGCAAATTATGCGCCGCTGTTTTCTTGAAGGAGCTTGTTAAACGTAATTTTGTGTATGCCTTCTACCTAACCATCAGAGTGCGCTTTTCCGGCTTTAGAAGTTTCAACTGAGTACCGGAAGACCTGTCACTTGAAAACTACTGATGCTCTAAACAGTGCTTAAATATGACACCTTTTTAGGTCATTTTTATTTATTTATTTACTTATGGAGGAACGCAATCGGGTCACGCAAACAAACGTCACCATTGGCCATTTTTCCGCAATTTATTGAATTGTTTAAAAAAGCATCAAAATAGACGAACTGTTAACAAAAATGCCCTGAAATGACGACATTAATTTATATGATCGAAAGTCGTATGCTCTAAATAGACTTCATTTGTATTAAATTTTGGCAATTTACACGGAATGTTAGGGACATGAATAGTAGGATATAACATGGTGGGGGAGTTGTTGTCCAATGAGGACGATAAGGGAATAGGTGTAGTAGGGAGTCAAAAAGTCGACTTTGTGATGGACTGCTCCTTTGTGCTCTTTTCAAACACACCAATCAACCAACTTATTATTGGTAAATACTTTAATAGTACATGTTCAATGTGTGTTTAAACCATCATTTTAAACGTATCGATTACATTATGTTAAGTTCATTGAACTAGTCAAGAAGTGTTCATTTTGAGTATTGCCCATCGAATCGATGATTTATAAGTTCTAATCACCAAATGAAATCTTAATTGCGCCCTGATAGACAGGCCATTAACTGCCAGTGACCTTATTTAACTTGAAGCCAGGCACTCGAGCAGTCGTGAATTATGGTATGTAGCTTTGGAGATCAAGAATATCGAAGGCACACTTTCATGTGACTTGCGATTACATATTTCATTAGTTGCACTTGTCTTAAATGTCTAGCATTATCAGGAAATGAGCTTAATTCCGTGGCACCGATATTAACAGATAAATGGACATAATTGAGGGAAATGCTAAAAAATGTGATAAATTCTGCTTGATGCAGATCTGAGGGCCCATGTCTTCCAGTCAGTCTTGATGGAGAAACAGGTGTACATTTCGTTCCTCCTGCAACCACTCCCCTCTTTAGGCCTTATCTTCACACAGGTCATCTCGGTTATCTTTTAGTACCTTAGCACGGCTGATGATGCGCCAAAAGATCGACATCTGCTTCCAGATCGTTATCTCGTTGACGAGCTTCCACCACGCACGCGTGGCGCCATCTAACGTGTTTTAAGAAGAAACACGTGTGGCGTCAAAGCCCGGCTGTTTACAAACAATGGGGTTTGGCCACTCGAGCACTCGTGGACCCCTTCCAGGGATCTTTTAAAATGTAATCAGCACGCACGCGAAGGAGAGAGTTAATTTAATGGCCCAGGAGGCTGGCTGGCTTTGGTTGTCACACAGGCTATTAAAAGCCTCAATTTCTGCGTGTTCGAAGAAATTGGAACACCCTTGAGAAACAGAGGCCTTCTGTTCAGTTTCAAGATCTTCCTCGCTTTTAAGCGTAACTATTCGTGATTCAGGGGGCCTTGCCATACCAGATTAATTTACGCTTGCGTGCGTCAAGTGGCTGAGGATGTTCACACGTGCGCAGCATCTGCGCCACTCACCTGGGAAACTTCTGACGGTTAAAATCTGGTGGCACGCATTGAATGAGTCACTTTGTAGAGACTCATCCGAATTTCCCATATCAGGTCAGCTTATGTTGCTAAGATAAATTGGGGCCACGTGATTGCCCTTGGCATTTTTACTATTGTTTTCGTTAGATTAGATTGAGTAAGCGTATTTTATGAAACGAATGCCTCCTCTAGGAGCCGCTACAAGCACCTGGGTGTTTGTT
>JAQIXS010000595.1:0-42587 GCA_034700785.1 Rossiulus vilnensis | reverse complement strand
GGCGTTTCTGCCTCTGAACGCTCAGGTTCGATTTTTCGGCGTACTGGTTGAGGGTGCTGTCGGACACCGCCCCCCTGTCCTCCTCGTCGCCCCCGCTCCTGGTCAGTCGGGTCCAGTCGAGCAGCGAGCGGATGGCGCCCCTCTTGCCCTTCTTGCGTTCGAAGCGTCCCCGGCGCTGCTGGACACCTCCGTGTCCGTTGCCCGGCACGTTCGGCTGCTTGGGGCAGACGGGCAGGGGGGCGTGCACGGCGTTTTGTACGTAGGTGATGGGGTGGCAGTTCCTACTGGACTGGCCCAAGACGTCGTGGTTGACCAACGAGTTGCTCTCCATGGCGTCCACTAGGTGAAGGGCGTCGAAAAGCTCTCCCAGTTCGGGCGTGGGGTCCTTCGTCCGGCAGCCCTTGTCCAGCAGCGTGTTACCGCTGATGGAGATCTCCTCCAGGGGCTCCATGATCATGTTGCGCTCCATGCAGGGGTTGCGACCCTGGTGGGGCTGCAGAGGAACGCCAGTGGCTGGGAGCCACGGGAACACCTGGCTGTTGAGCACGTTCTTGGTCAACGCGGGACAGGGCGGTTCCTGTTCGGGGGAGACGGTGACGCTCGTCTCCAGCGTGGCCTCCGACACGCTGCTCTCGCGGTTCTGGTTGTGTCGCTGCTGCCAGTTTGAGCGTGACCTCGCGTCTGCCAGCGACACCACGCCCATGATGTTGGCGTTGCGGTCCGTGTACTCGCTGCCCGAACCGTCGCTGGCACCGCTGACCGGAGGCGCTGCGCCCCCCGGGCCGTACATCGCGTAGCTGGGCTGGCGGCTGCACGACAGCTGCGAGAAGGTCGAGTTCACCGTTGGGCTAACGCCGTTCACACCGATGCCTGCAAAGGAAAGAAGGGCTTTAGATCACGGTCATTTCTGGTGAATTAGAAAGACGAATGGGTTTATGAATTTCGTGCAAACGGGTTGTTATGACAAAAATGGGTACAGTGGAAGCTGGATAATCCGATATTCGAACCAACCTATGCCCCAAGAATCATAGCCACCATTCAGAAGACCAGCTAGGGGCCGATGAGCTCGGATATGGCGACTTCAATGCCCACCATGCAAAAAAAATCTCAAAAACACGTCTTCAAATACTTATTATAGTTGTTAAATTTATTTCGTGTAGAATTGGGCGTCCACCATGGTTTCAGCTTAGGTTTATAGTTTCAAAATGACCCGTTTATTTATTAAATTTTTTTAGAAATTTGGAAAAAGCATGTCACGCGAACGTCCAAAATGGGGCTTTCTACAGTGCAACCTTGCACTGCGGGTTGCATAACGTTTCTTTTTGTTTGTTTTGTTTTCAAATTTCTTAAAATCTCTACGAAAAAATCAATAAACTTCAGAAGACTACATATTATATGGCGTCTCTTTAAATATAAAAAGACACTGAATACTAAAAGTTGCACTTTTCATGTAATGACAAATAAATAAATAATAAGCATAAAATAAGCATCGCAGTTTTTCATGCCTGTGATAGATTCGTTTGAAGTAAAGTGTATCTGGCAGAAAAATTCATACACTGCATGTATGCTTAAAACATCAAGTTAGCATAAATTGCATTTATACGCGTCTGTTATATGTTCGTGTTTATCTTTCATTTTTGCGAATTAAGCGGGAAAATTCTTTTCTGAAAATTTCCGGAGTCGACAACATATTGTAAGAATAACGTTTTATCTTTTCCACGTCAGATGTTGAATTGACGTATCCATTTAACCAGGATTCTAGCTCGACATGTGTTTCTTTCGTTCGAATGACGATAAGCAAATTTAAACATACTGTACACTTGAACATTGGTAGAACAATTACAATAAATGGATAATGACTAAAATATAAGTGATAAACAACAACTGTTGTTCACCAACGTGAGCATTCTAATTTTTGCTATAAACATTAGAATTACTCATGTTCATTTATAAACATAGAAAAGTGCTGAGTAACTAATACATACATTACATACATATACATGATTATGCATTTAGTTTTGCTTGGCTACCAGTTGTCTCGGAATTACTTGAAAAACTTCCTTTCATCTTTTTTAAATTCACTTTTTTATGCATAAATAGGAAACATCTGTCGGGATTTCCTGTATGAAAAGGCGTAAATGGTAATCTGTTATTGATTTTTTTCATTTTTTTTAAATTTCTACACATAGCCTACAGGATGTTTCTGCGATCTCCGTACAACTTCAGACGTGTGACAGAGAACAGAACCATGACAACATTTTTTGGGCAAATGCAGACATTATTTTTAACAACTTCGTATTAATAATAACAAAATAATGCTATGTTCGTTTTGTTCTCATCATTAGAATCAATATTTCTGGAACGATTTAGTTAATATACAGTTTTAAAATTTGTCGAAACTACACGTATAGCGTCGCAGTTTTTTTTCTTCAGTAAAGCTTAAACCATGCGCATCATTTTTTTCATTCGACACTTTTTCTAGTTTTTAATTTCTCGTTATTTCTAAGTTATTTTCTTTCCGGAGTTAACTTAATTCGTTATAACTTACTAAGTAAAATAATTCCGTAATTTAATGCTCGCGGTTTCAATTGTTCAGTTATGTATTAATTGAAAATGCAACCTTAAAATATTAATTACACAAAGTTGTTGCTACGTGCATTTCAATTTTGAATTACATATAACCCAAAACTCTCTTTAAATGCACACATTATTTTTAACAACTTCGTGCTATTCGATTTTTAAGGCTTTATTTTTTTTAATACAGAACCGAAAAATTGAAACTACGAGGATGAAAAGCCTAAGTTATATAACGAAGTCAACTCCAGAGATAATAAACAAACCACACAGTATCGAAGTAAGGTAAGGAAAACTAAATGTTTCTTAATTCAATTTTAAATCTTTAGATATTACGTTTATCATTTACTAAATATTAATTCAAACGATGAGAACAAAACGAGCATCTCATTATTTTGCTATTATTAAAGCTGTTGTTTACTGGTGTACTACAACTTTTCGGAAAAGTACTAAATTTGAGATTGGGATGCAGTTACGTGTTTGCTATTTCGAACTGTAAATGCACAGGCCCCCAGTAATTTATTCAGCCTTGTTATTCTAATTTTCATTAATTACACATCGAGTAGTTTGATTTTAATCTGTTTCTTTTCTATATCCGTTTTTCAAACTGATTCAATAAAAAAAGCAAAGACTACATTTTGTTTAACTGCAATGTCAAGATGTCTTTGTTGGATTGTTTGGTATTCATTCGATTCCGAAGGATATTCTTCTGAATTTCAAAAGAATGCGTAATGCGTTCGCGAAATAAAAAGCATTGAAGGGCACGGCAACACGATGGCCCAGCCTTTGGGTCTGGAGTCTAAAAAAAAACGAGGCTCGAGATTGCTATGAGCGATCGATATGTGCAGATAATGCAACCGAAAAACTGCTATCAGTGTTCCCGGGGTATTATGGACTGCTTGATGTTTCCTACACGTTGTTTACAGCAATACTTGACCTTTGCTCCGCTCACTACCATGGATAATGCAGCTTTGGACTTACTTATACCGGGGGCGTACCAGTATAATGAGAGATTAATTTCAGAGGAGTCTGTGGCTTAAAAAGAAAACAGTTTGGTGCACTTGTACCATGTACTTATAGGTCAGCCGTTCTATAAAAACTGAATGTATCCGGTGCAACAGCGGTCTACAATGCACTGATCATTTATCACCCGTTGCTTCTCGTCTAATAAAATTCTGCCAATTTCATAGACTATCGCCGATGCTGACTGGCCTGGCACAACTAGCAGGTTGTTCTTTAGAAGCCAATCGGAGCGTTCTTTACGGCCCGTTTATAGGCCCAATTTTCCAGGAAAGAATGTCTGGTTATGGTGTGGTTGCTCAATTTCGCTTCTTCCAGGAACCAATCCGTTCCAGAGACCTTTTACAAGTGATCCTATATGCAATTCCTAACAGCTAAGCGAATTACGCGAAAGCCTACTTGCCAGTTTTTCTTTTAGTATGGTGAGGAATATATCGGGCCGGTACTAAATTAACTATTCAATTTCCATATTGAGGATGAGAAGAAACTGTAATGATGTTGAACGTCAGTAGTACGTACTAACTATAAAAATCTGACAGATAAGGCGATGAAGATAAACCCACCCTTCTAGTTACTAGTAACATTCAAATGAATGTTCCACTTTGTCACACTAGTCTTGCACGAATTTTGCTCCTTTCGTGCTAAATGACTGTGTCAAGTTAAAAATTCACAAGATGCATATTAAATGAACGATGAGAAAATAGTTTTTGCAAGATCCCATTTGACGATGCATGAACATACTTAAACGTAAGACAGCGATGCACGATAAATTTAGTTAAAATTATGTGTTGCCTGAAAAAAATTGACACATATATTGCAAGATCTGCAAACTAACAGGGACGTCGTATGTGTCCATACAGAAGAAGAAATGCATGTAGATTGAGGCAATAGATAATCTTAAATAGATCATGTATTGCAAATACATTTCTTTTCAGTGTTAGTGCACGGTCCATAGTTAAAGGATAACAATATTGTGTATAAAATGTAATTTTTCAATGCCTCGAAATTGAAATTGAATGGTAATCTACTTTTCAAATCCCTAAGTGTGATTTTACAAAAGGTCCAGCGAACTGATCACGAAAGATGGCAAAGCTACGGTACTGAATGAAATTAATCGAGCTAAAATGTTTGTGTTGCTATAAGAATTCTTCCCAGAGAATAAAACTCCCTAACGAAAATCTGAAAATATCCTGTGTCCTCAAATCGAATAGCGTAAAACGCGCAAATAAATGTCAAGCTTTGCTGATCTACAATCGATTATCTTCTACCTTAGCTGTTCCTCCCAGGCGATCAGACCCAATGTTTCTAATGTACGCTTAGACCTTTGCATCCGTTTATTTGATGTATGTTGATGTCCGGCAACTCTTTTAAGCGCACTACGCACAACATTCGAGGTTAAAAACGGCGAAAGCCTAGACCTAAATTTGTCATAATTTCCAAAGACTCTCGCAGCGCATTCATTGAGAAGGCATTTGCGCTCCACAGCCTCCACTGATGGCCTATAAAATAAGCGTAAATAGCGAGCCTACTTTTATGTCTCTCCCACAGAATCGGAAGTTCGTGCAAGCGTTCCTCTACGCAGAGAGACGTGAGCCTGGCCTCAGCGTCTTGGTCCCAGCAATCCTCGATGGTCTCCTTGAGCAGCCGAACAGCCTTTGATAACAAGAAAATAAGCGCATGGTGTTAGAGCCCAAGTTTCTAATTTCGCAAAATTCAGCCCATAAACTAGGTGCTCACCGAATTGGTGTCCTTCCACACGTCGGGAAACAGGGGTCGGGCCTTGTGCCTGGACACGAGCACCTGCATTTGCTCGAAGGTGGGGTGCACACCAATCTCCATTTCAAATGGTAGTTTATACTCCGGCACTTCCAGTCCCTGGTACAAATCCGAGCAGCGCGATGCCACCTCCCAGAGCACGAGGCCCAGGGCGTAGACATCGATTTGTTTCAGGGAGGATTCGCAATCTCGCAGGTTAACTGCGCCCTCCAGCACTTCCGGTGCCATGTACCGCAAAGTCCCCACCTGCAAAAGGACAATGCAATCGTAATAACTTCTGCTTCTCAAGTGGAAAACACGAAAGGAATGGCCATTAGGCGGCCTTGTTGGTTAGGTGAGTGTACTTACGTCGGTCAGAGACGTTGTTTCGGCGTGCTGTTCTTCGCCGCTCTGGTTGTAGTACTTGGAGCCTGCAATCTTCATCGCAAAACCCATGTCGCAGAGGGCGCAACTGCGATCCGCCCGCACTAACACGTTGCGACTGTTGATGTCACGGTGGGAGACGCACGGTTTCATTTTATCTGGAAAAACAAAGCGATTTTGCGTGAATTAAACGCTCAACAATTTCGAGCAGACGATGGGATGGGTGTCGTCAATAAATTGTTGCGCGTTGCACCAACACTCTAAATTGGTGATTGCTCGAGTGATGGAAAAGTGTCCCTGCTTTTTCTTGGCGCTGGTCGCAAAATTCCTTTCTATTAGCCTTGCCGCAATCGTAAATTTCAATAAGCGCCAACTAAATTATAAGAAGTGCGTGGCTCGACTAGTTAAAGAGACCACGCACAGTTTTTGGGACTCGGACGGAAAGCTGTCGAGACAAATTGACTCGCAAATGCGAGGCGTAACTCTTTCATATGCCTTATGATGGTCTCTGACGTTTATCGTTGGTTTTCAGGTTTCCAACTTGGGACGAAAATAGGAGTACAGAGATCAACATTGTTTTCTTTTCCATCGTGTTTTCTCAGTTTACGAACTGATCTGGCTCGTTGCAAATTGTTCTCCGAGTGTTTGAGATTAGCTTTGAAATCGCAGGTTATTGATTTTAGTATTCTGTCGACGTTTATTTTCTTCAATTCAATATGGTCCGCGTTACGCTAGCTCACCATCGAAGATTTCCCAGAATGGAGTGGCATCAGCTTAAGACTGAGACAAAAAGGATGCCCACCATGCAGAAAATTACACATTTTTGCTTCAGATGATTGATACATTTTTTCCCGTGTACAATTGGTCGTTCACTAGGGTCTGAGCTTTTTTAAATAATTTGAAAATGTTCCACTGGTTTATAAAAAAGAAAAAATTGAAGAAAAAAAAAAAAACGTTACGCGACCTCCGGAAATGGGACATTTTTTCTAGTTTATAGGCCTATATTATTTTTCTATAAATAAACGGGTATTTTCAAACTATAAAAAAGCGCATACCTTATTGGACAACCAATTCCTCAAGGGATAAAATCTATTTAGTAATTATGACAAGTATTTGAAGCAAACATGAGGGAGTCATTTTTTGCATGGTGGACATCATTTTGGGTCGGGCTCAACCAAAAGCTCCAATCATGATAGATTATATTGCAAGAACAGTAGTGATTTAGGGAAAATTCAAATAATGTACACCTGTTTTTATCAAACGGGCTATGACGATCAAACTAAACCCAACTTTGTAATAACAAGAAATGGTGATAAAATTCACGACCAGATTGCAGACGTCGATTTTGAAACAGCCTTATCGAGAAAGCACACTCAGATGTCATCATTATCTGGCTCTTGCCGTTTAAACGGCGGTTATTTAATGGTGTAGAAGATGACACCAGTTGTGAAGTTGGCGGTCTAGCTTATGATGAAAAATTGCTTTGTCATAATCTGTGATGCTAATCTGCATAAGAGGGTGAACCGAAGCGATGGACAAAGAGATGCACCCTTCTGAGATTACGCATCATTGTTTGCTCATTAATTGGTAGTCATTATAACAGATGATGGCCGTTTGAGTGAGACAAGATGAGAGATGAAGGCGGGTGAAGGACAAGGATTATGAAAAATCATTTATTTGTTTACTTTGAGCTTCAGCTATTAAGTGTGCGTGGTGATACATTAGGATGATTAGGGCATGACTTGCTGTATCTGGGCGCTTGATTCTCGTTCCATAGATGGAAAAATGTTGGAAGAAAAATTAAGTAGGCTAAGTAGCAAACGCAGCATTAACATGCCGACTGAAACGGCTAAAAATATGCCACAAGAAAAAACGCTAAAGTCGTGTTCTCCATGATGCCAATTTTTCGTTACGAAGATTACATTTTTTTTAGAGATGTCAAAAAGCAAAAAATTGTGTTTTCTTCTCATTTCAATATTAATTTCCTGGCATTGTGCTGAACAACACGCACACAAGAAAAACATTCTGCTGTCGCATTTATAAAATGAATGTGCTTTTGTTTCACTTTTTCCTAATTTGCCTTCATTTTTTGCTATTGGAGTTGAAGCAAGTAAACACGACAACTGAAACACGAATAAGGAAGACCATGCAGGGTGGGTTAGAATAATGCAATTTACATTGTTGAAAATGTACACAGTATATATCCGTTTGGTCTACTTTGATACTTGAGGTATTCTGATCACATGTAGCTGATCTTTGCTTGCTTTTATTATTAAAGTTTCCTTGCCATTACAGCTGCACTCACTAGCATGAAAGTAAGTAAGCCCACCAAATAACATGAGGAGTTTATAATATTATAGACGTGGAATTTCCCTTGCGAATGCCGATAATAATACTGTAATTGTACATTATTATCAAAGACGATTCTTGTTAGATATTTGATATTACATAACCGAATGTCATTGAACGGGATGTTTTTCCCAGAAATATAGAAAAAAAACGACGTTGACAAGCCAAAGCAACTGCAGTACTTTCACAATTCTCAAATATTAATATACTTTGTTGTCTTTAAAGCTATTTCCTATTTCCACAAAAAAACTTATTTACTTTGATGAAATAATGGTTCATCACAGTCAGTTATGAAGCAGGGTTTTCACTAAAAAAAACCTGCAATATGACAGTAAACTCGGATATGGCTTATAAAATGAAGATATTGGCCCATCTAACAAATTCCTTAAAATATGTTATTTTGATTGCACAAACAGGTTACTAACTGTATCCTTGCTAACAGCAGGGTACTGAATTGAACCAAACATTGATCATAATAAATCAATGTTTCCACTTTATATTGTTTAAGGGACCATCGCAAAGAAGTAATAATTTCAAATTATTGAAATCATAATATTTCACATAAACATCTGCTGAAATTATTTAATCTTAGGCTATAGGCTATCTAAAAATGAGATATAATTCAAACTCGTTGTAGAGAAATGAGATTTTGCCGAGTTGAGGTCGAACCAAAAGGATGCCCACCATTAAAAAATTATGCATTTTTGCTTCAAATATTTATTATACTTACTAAATTTATATCTTTTATGCGCACTCCGATGCCCATTTTCTGAGGTTTCATTGAAAGGAAAACCCCAGCTTTTCAAGTTTATTCAATTTTGTTTTTAATAAATAAACAGCGTAATTTCAAATTATAAAAATAACTCAGACCCTAGTGGATGACCAATTATACACTGGATAAAACACTATGCAATTATAATAAGTATTTGAAGCAAAAATGTGTTGGTAATGTTTTGCATGGTGGGCAATTACTTAATCCTTCTATTCTGTCATTTTTTGCTACACAAAAATCTGCATGCCGCTGTAATCATAAAAGGAGATTAGTTATTGTTCTATAAGAGGAGAAACTCGACGCCATTATTATTATTTGTATTATGCTGTTCCCTCCCCTGTCATATTTGGCGGACTTTCTGTCACAACTATTTCTTACCCTTTCAACCCCCATTCCTTGTCATCCGCGAAACTCGGTGGTTATGCATGTATTTCTTCCCAAAGCAAAAAGGATAATAGACAAAAGATGCAAATTAGCAGAGCCTTGTTTGCTAGCACATCTTAGTGATTTGCAGAACAATGCCATTCTACATGTTTGTTTGACCTTGAGTTTAACTCTCAACGCAATTTCACAGGTGACCCTTAATTTGATTTCATTTTCACGCCTTGATTGCATCGGAGATTTCCGCCACAGTTTGTTTAGCGCCGTAAAGATATTTAACCCGAATAGAAAGTGCCATTTTGAAATTGCGCAAAGAACACCTGTAGTTATGCAAATGGCTGATTGCTAATTTCATTTGCGGCGTCTGCGTATCATTGTCAAATGGACCGAGCTAAGCAATCCCTTTTTGACACACGTAAATGTGTTGACTATTAGGGAGGTCCGCCAATTACTGCAGACAGTTTTCAATCCCTTTAAGCAGCAAATGCATGTTTGCGAAGTGCTGACATTGAAGGTGGAGTAGGTGTGACACCATGGCGTGCGATGTCCCCTCATTGAAAACGAATAAGAAATCGGTATAAACCAGTAAACCCTCTCCACATTCTCCTGGTTCCCCGAATGCCGTCCCCACTAAGCTTCATTAAATCTTTTCTCTAATCAGCTCTGAGGCCTTCATTGTCCCTAAACTCGAAAACGGATGAAAATTGGGAATTGTGTGGAGAAGGGCAGCCCACAAATAATTCCATCCCATTGTCTGTGTGATTAGTCGGAAATGCGGCAAACGTTTGAAATCCACGTTCGGTGGAGTAAACCACGTAAACTAATTTCCAATTTTATTGTTTTCGTTTTCTATTTAGCAATTTATGACTGAAGGCTAACCACTTAAGTGAATTAATCTGCATAATATTTGCTTCGCTAAATTTCATTTGGTGTGTGCTTATCAGCTCTTAATCTTCCATGGAAACAACAATTTCAGTCCCCAGGAAAAGCGATTTTCATTAATTCCGCTAACTCTTTGCCCCCTGAGATTTGCCAAATGTCACTAAAATTTAGCTCGGTATTATTCAATTTTCTGCGAACAATATGAAACTTCTGTAAATACGACCACTGGAAATGCTTTCGCCATGGACTGAAATTTCAACAAGGCCAATAATACAACGTCAATTGGATTGCTCTCTTCGTGAATTAATTCGGTGGACGTCCATGGCCGACAAAAGGAAATGCAATTTCAATCTACATGTGGCCTATAAGCAACTTTTGAATCTACTCCCATGAACATTTCTAATATAACTAATGTAAAGATATGCAATGCTAACGATAGATATACATGTACAGAAGACTTTTAAAGCCTTGATTAGACCCCCTTCCCTCAAAAATAAAAAATAAATGGAATTGCTTCCTTCTACTGGGAATTCAGACGTTCTCATTTGGTAACTGAGGCTATTCCATCACATGCCTTTGTAGCAACTGCTGTATTTTAGTAGAATTTCACAAGAAATTTATAAGCACAGGCATTACTTTGCCTGTACATGTACTGCAGATAAGAGGAATCCACGAAATACACTACATGCTGCCTAATCTTACATCCCTATTTATTAACCCATTGCTGAAATTGAGAAAAACTACTGATATGCGATTTGCCGCTTACACGTTGTACTCATGACTCATACCGTCGGATATTATGCAGACATAAATTTGAACAGATTTTTGGGATGGATGGATAATGTCAGAAGTAATATTCCTTTGTCAAACTGAACTAATAATGAATGGAAGAAGACAATCGGAGTGAAAAACTTAAGTTTCCAACCCGCATCTGCGAGTGATATTTTTCCATGTCATAGACCGTCTTTATGAAGGCCTATAAAGCATAAATTTGATGAAGTGCAGATGCGCTCTACCATATCCTAGTCTTCGTCGAAACGCTCTACTTACTTGTTAGCCATTCATATCAAACTAGATGTATGGCATATCTCCTTTCTTTCGAAGCGTTATTTTACGAACAATTGGCCTACTTCAAGTTAGCCATCAACTTGAAACCTCTTTGAGGAGACCTTTACTTCCAGTATACTCTCCAAATAACCGCCAACGACTAGAAAGAAGAACTTTTAACAGGCAAGCAGGGAGTGTGTTCTCTTTTGTAGCTCACTACGTTTCTTGACAGAATTCCTTCCTTTTGTCTTCCATAATGTCGAGTGCAGTACATGCCACCAAACGTTAAGCTTCCAAATAAACCGTTCTATTTCGACATTCCAAGCAACTGCAATTAAACGTTCGGCCTCAGATCTGCTCATCTACTATGAGTTAAGGTCGCCAGGGACCAGTGGCAATATAACCTAGTCATACGGAAAACTCACTAAGTTGAAATTCGAGTGGAAAAGCATTAAACCGAGCGGGTAGATACGTGGTCGAGCTGTAATTGGCCATCTCCCGTTTCACCGTGAAAATATCAACACAAAAAGGGGGCCAGCGATGGTAAACCGAACGAATCCAGCAGACTAAATCGAAAGTCAATATGCATACTAATATTCAGCCCGACTAAACATCCGGCTTTATTCGGTTAGCAACTGCTGGAGAGACAATTCTCCCTACATTTATTTCTCCGATCGGTTCCCCTGGCTCTCTGAAGACGAATCCTTGGTAAGATGCCAGCAACAAAAAAATCAGTCATAAGATTAATAATCAGGAGTATAAATAGTAGCCCAATTAAAGCAGGAAAAAATCTCGATCACAGGCGTTCTCATTTCCCGCACAACAATGCTTTCGTTTTGGCAGCACATCCAGTCACGTATGGCGGCAATCTAATGAATCTAATGAACATTTTTCGTTTCATGGAAAACTTCTAATAAGTGCATATTCGTAATTGCTCCCCACGGTACAGTTACTTCGACGCCTTTTCATTACACCGTAGCCGCTACTCCGTGGACCAAAAACGGGAGGCGAACGCCTTCTTTGAATTCAACAATTCAACGATTTAACCAATTTTCATTGACCACACGCGTGATTCCGGTCGTAAATCCTCAGGTGAATTGCTTATGAGTTCGTCTCACAGCGCCAATCCAGGATGGAAATTTAGACCTCGTTAGAAATGAGATGAGATAGGCTACTTTGTTTTAACGGACTACCAACAACTTATCGGAGTCAATGGGTTTGTTGATTCAGCGCGTTCCGGATTTAATGCTCAACGCATTTCTCAGCACAGACAGCGAAGAAATCAGGATAAAGGATGGGGCATTGAGATCAATGGGACGGAAAAATAGCACCTATATATACGACGTACGAGAAATGAACGTAAAAGGTCTTCTTCCATACAGAAAATCTAACTGAGAATTCCTCGGCTATTGCATCGGAAATTGCTAAGTTATCATGCAACAACGTTAAGGTTCGTGGAATGGGGAATTCCAATATCTGGCGTCCATGGTGATGCGGGTGCAATTTGCTGGGGGGTTCAAGTTTCGATTTTTCAGCTAATAGCTTAATCCGTAGAATGCAGAAGGGTGATTGGGGATGGTGAAGACGTTAACAGCAATGGTGGGGGCCCAGTGACGTTCTCTAGTGCACGTTAAAGTGAGATGAGCAAATTGTTTAGGTAATTGCAGGAACAATTACCCGAATTCACCAGGGCGCTCTGCTTCACGCCTTTCTGCATTAGACCATTAAAGGCATCATGTTCAATTTTTATTTTGTAGGTCTACGTGTTTTTTTGCTTGGCACTCCACTCTTCCTATCCTCGTTTTAACCCATTGGTAGAAAAAGGTACTGTATATGTAGGCCTACTACTTTTCTGTAGTAGTATTTGATGAAGCTAAAGTGGCTTTTTTCTGTACATGTATACATGTTTTGAAGATGGAATTGACGAATAAGTGCTGCCCACTAACTAGATCAATGCGACAAAGACAACTTTATCTAAGACTTGGTTATTTGTATGCATCGGACCATTCGTAATCCGAGATGGATTCAAAATCATGCTGACAGCTTCAGTCAAATTATTTACATTTTCACCAGTAAAACCGCACATTGTGGAACCTGTACATTCTAGGTTCTGCATCCAAGAAACGTGGTTTAACAACTCAAGTTTCAACGATATGTGAAGGGTGACAAATCATAGTTATAAGTGCACCTTCGTACACAAATCTTGGTAAGGTGTACATGAATAAAGCTTCTTTAACGTTGGATCCATGCAACCACATCATTGTTTCGAAAAACATGTTTCTGAAGCCAGTTTTTAAAACCTTGACATCAACATGAAGGACATCAATGCGAAGAAAAGAAAGTGAACCATTTTGCATATTTATTGAGGATGCAATACGTGTGGCATATAAAACGTTTTGTTTCCATTATTCGTGGCACTTAGGCCATAACGCTTTGGAAAAATTTCGGAGAAAAAAACTATTTCATAAAGTGCTACTTTCTTTTTTTTCGAAATTAAACATCAATGGTGTGTATTGTTTGAACTTATTGTTGTCTACTTATTAGTGCTATCTATCATTTTCACGAAACTATTCAGTTTTTTCCCCAGCTCTTGAAAAGTTGATTTTCTGTCCCTTACCACGTTATGGTTTGGCACCTTTCATATGACAAGCAAAGCTGCTGAGTGTCTTTGAAATATGATATACTTGTAAAGATGCGTAAACTCACATTGATGATTTTTTGAATGCTTTCTTGAGCAACTTGCATGATGTATCTAAATTTAAACTAATACAAGTCCGCTGTTGATTGGAAAATGCCGGTTGCATTATTGGTTGCCAGGCTACTTAAAACCTTAGTTTAATTAAATTGAACCGAGCTCGTGCTTTCGCGATGCCTCGGTGTCATATTCCCGTCCATTTAGACCATAAAGACAAGATGATAAACATGGTCAAATCTGGTTCATTTAACTGATGCAGTAGAGACGGACACGGTACTATTCGTTATAACTGCTGCTGTAAAGTACTGCCACTTCGTAGGCCTATATAGAGGGAGCTGGAGTAAGAGAAATGTGCAAGTACAACAAGAAATATGACAGCATTTTCTTCCATTTGGAGTGAAATTAAGCTTGTCACATGGTGCAGAGAAATTGGCACGCTTTTTCACTTTTTTAAGCGTCAGACGTCAAACCAATAAATAACACTGACAAAAATGTTTAAAGTAAAGTTGAAGTGAAACATTAGGTTTGAATTAAAGCTTGGATTAAAAATATTTGCTCCATTTAACAATAAGCTAACCGCACGCCTTTGCTGGCTGTGGTCATACTAACAAATAATAAGGTTGCATTTTAATTAGTTAAAAGCCAAGTCAGACTCAACAAAGCGGGCATTTCAAATGCTTTCATAATCTGTTGCATGCCCACCACGCAAAATAAATTACTCCCACATATTTCCTCCAAATACTTTTTATAATTGCTAACTGGTATACTTCATAATCTATCGCAACTATGCCAGGCGTACGAATTCGTTCAAGTATCTGACCATATCCGAAATATAAAATGCCCGGCATACAAGCGTTGCTAAACAAAATGTAATGCATTTCTTAGAATAATCACGCTCACTATGCAACAAACTTACTCATACTTTTTTGCTTCAAATAGGTGTTATAATTGTTAATTTTTTCCCGTGTAGAACTGATTCGCCATTAGGGTTTGCGTAATTTTTTGTATAATTTTGAAATTGACAGATTAATAAAAAAAATCAAATAAACTTGAAAAACGTTCCTTCGGAGATTGCATTGCAGGGAAGTACCTTTTCTTTGCAGAAGTCGCTTATATTTATTTATAAAGAAGCCTAGTGAACGACCAATTCTACACGGGGGAAATAAATAAAGTAATTATAATAACTATTAAAGGCAAAAATCTGGGAGTAATTTTTGTCATGTTTGGCATCCTTTTAGCTCATCCTTAAAGATTTACAAAAGAAAGTTTCACTTGGATATTCGTCATCTCTGAATCGAAAGCGGAATTGATACAGTCTCGCATCCTTATTGACACCGATTACGTAAGTATGATCTAACTCAATGCCCAATCCTGAATCCCCAAGCAACAGCCACGTGTAGCAAGCAGCTCTCGATTATCGATGGTCCGTGCAGGGCCTGGGAGTAAACACCATCAGTCTTAATAAAGGCAGAAGTTGTGTTGACCTACCTCCTCTCCTGATGTCGGTGTGAAGATGCGCCAGGCCTTTGGCGATACTTTGCGTCATCCGGCAAAGGGATGCCCAATCGAGCCCATTATGCCTCAGGTAGTCTTGCAAACACCCGAAGGGCGCATGCGCCATAACGATGTAATACTCTAGCGACGCCCCATCTGGTCCCGATGGCCTCTCTTCAGCTCCGATGAACTTCATGAGAGACGGATGCTCCATGAAAGGCAGCGTGTAAATGTCCCTTTCGTTCAAGTAGTACTGGCGATGCTGTTGCACGAACACCTTGGCGGCCACCTCGGCGTCGCTCAGGGTCCCACGCCACACACAACCGTACCTGCCCCTGCCCACCATCTCGATCAGCTTCAAATTTTCCAGGTCAAAGGTGGGCGATGGCGGAGGGGGCGCCTCCATCAAGTGCATAGAGTCCGGGCTGGGCTTCTTCGTGGTCAGCCAGCGTCGGTAGGTGATGAACACTGCCGTAATCACGACAATTACAGAGATCACAGAAGTCACGGTGATGATCACAGTTTCCTTGCCATAGTCCTTCTCCCCGTAATCTGGAAAAGCTACAAATGAGAGAAATGGACAACAGTTAGAAGTACGTTTTTGAGAACCTGGTGTAGAACATGGCAGCTTTGGGCAAGGGTATATCTCATAAATGGACAAGGACACTTCCGGATTACAATCTGGAAAGTGTTCCTTTAAATGTTGTTTCTTGTGCAAAATATTTAGAAATTATTCTCACAGACGATAGGCACTGGGGATTTGGGTACGAATATTACTACAATTGCTGGTTTGGCTAATCAACGCCTTAAATTTGCCTAAAGGATATTAAAACGTTGCCCTCAAATGTTAAAGAAATAAGATATTTGTCATTAATAAAACCCCTTCTTGGATATTGCTGCCCTAGTTGGAATCCGCACAGGGTGGGTCGAGTGCAGGAACTCGAAATGGTGCAATGTAGAGCTGCGAGAAACGTAACCAGTAAATCTCTGGTAGATGAGAGCGTTTCCCTGGAATTTGGTGGAGGAAATCTTTACGAAACCACGGAGGTGGTAGAACCTTACATTCAAACCCACTTATGGAACTCCGAGTCCGTTCGGATCCATACTATTGGTCTTTTTCCTGCATGCCAACAGCCGTTAGAATTCTCTTCCAAACGATAACCCCAAGCTAACAGAAATTCAACTCCTTCAATTCAATTCAATTTGACAGTTATGATGGTGATCATCAAGTTTAATAAAACAAATAAAAAAGAATAACACCCTGCAACACATGCCAAATCTTTGCTGACAGTAGGAACATACCCATGATTTCGAAATGTTAGATAATGTAGTTATGTAATGAAATATGAGAAATCAGAGCATGTAGACACCTACATAGTAATTTGTAAGAACCTAAAATAACTACATGTAGACTACTGCATGATGGTGCACCGACAGTAGAGAAATCATGGCCCCAGGAACGTTGTCCAGTGTCGAAATATACTACGTAGAAATGAGTAGTTACAAACTGTAGTTAGCATTGTTTGAAGAATTAAACCACATTGTAGTTGATATGCAGTTGTGTGTCACAAACTGGGAGGGAGGAATTGTGACTTTTTTGTGAGTTGTAAGTAGTCACTCAAACATCCTCCCCCTTCCCTGAAAACTGCACTGACGTTTCTTGCGCTATTGATCTTTTTCTATTACCATAAATAAGGAAAGTAAAGCTCGAACGAGCTTAAATAATACAATTCTCAACAAAGCAACGCTTAACCAGAGTGAAAAGAATTTATTTCCACATTATATTTTCAATCGCAGTTCATGATTGCTAGTTTGAAGCTGGGCTTATAAGCTGCTTGCAGAGTTCAGGTGACGCCACCTCTGAATGCGTTTACAAAAGCCCCACATGTTTTCCTTGCTTCCACCTTTTCGCGAAAAATGGCATTGGAATAAAACAAAATGGCGGTACCACCATTTATCCAACAAGAGCTTGAAGAAGCACTTTCTTTGCACAGAAGAATTATCTCTTTAACATAAAATGAGCGATGAGGTATGGGGGTTAGTTTATGAATGTTTGGACTACGTCTGCGCATCTTTATATGACAAATACGCTATACTATAGACATAAACATGCCAAGGGGAAAGTTATCGTTTACATTGAATAGACAACATGTTGTTTTCGAAAGTTTGTCAAACTTTTTTTTTGGCCCTATAGTTTTAATGTCGTCGTCATTAAACACACAAATTAATGACAGTTTAAAATCAACAACGCAAAGGTCATTAAACGATGCATAATGAAAGGAGCATCCAACAATTGATGAACAAGTTGATGTTTGTTCATTCGGTTGCTACCAAGTGGTCATGCATGAATGTTATCAAAATATTAGTTTTCGTTTTTAACCTCGACGAGTGTTTTCCACTTCAGACACGTGAGTGGCACCGAACACATTTATCGAAACACCTACCCCCATTTTTAGCATTCGTCATTATAGGAGACAGGCCGGAAATGTAAAGAACAACGGATGCTAATTTATACAGTTAGCTGATGCCAACCATAATTCAAAACCGCACTCAATTGAATGTATACAATATGTAAACAGACAACTTCATGCATTCGTAATTAAGAGATATGATAAATCACTCTTCGTGACTTTTCATCCGCGATGATGGGAAAATTTGCGAACCCCTTTGTCCGTTTCCTTTAGATTTCAAAAACATGAATATTTAGTTCCGAATTATTTATGGCAAGTACTCAGCGATGGGTACCGCCCATGACCACCGCAGATTGTCTTTGCATGAACCAGTTTATATGCACAAGAGGAAAACCCAAAACATACGACGAATTAATCGTATCTCTTTTCAATAAATGGCATTACATGCAATGCATAATAAACCATCGCAGTGGCATGCGCCTGTCTTCACACGTTAATATGCCTCCTCGACTGGCACTAAATCATGCATCTGCACGAAAATGGTCCTTCTGGCAGACCTTAATTCTTTCAAATTCTGTTTGGGTGGGTCTGACATTCGCTGCCTGAATGCGTTAACGTTTCTTTCAAACCAATTACAGTTCTGGAAGAAATACCTGGCGTGAAGGAACCTTCCCTGGAGACGACTTTCTATCCGAACCATTTTTATTTGAAAAGTGCATCAGCAAACAGATGCTGATGGGTTGACTGGGTCCCTGTTTAGTAATAGTATGCACTTGCGATTACCTAACCGCTGTGTGTGGGTTATTTAGCATCCCACTTTACGATACTTGTTTTAGATGACTATTTCTCTGCAGTAAAGTGAAGACCAGACTGCCTTTGGGCCTATGGATCTAGAGGTCCATGTTGATGACTAGTGGGATATTCAAAGGGGAGATATGCAAAAATAATGTTTGCAGGAGTATATCCCTCTATTGCTCTTTAAATGTGGAGGAGTTTGCGCATTCAAATACCCGCTGCTTTGCAGTAATTTGCAGTAAGTTGATATGAACAAAATGTTAAAATTCACATCTTTGGTTGTTGGAATATGATTTAGCAATTTTCGATGTATACATTTAAAATTACCCTTTTCCTATTTACTTTCAGGTATCATTCTGTTGGGAATGGGCATTTTACTGCATTAAATATGTTTGACGTTTGACTATTCTAATTATTGTCGATCATGTATATGCCTGCTTAGAAACATTAGGGCGTAGTAGGCTATCATGTTTCTTTGCATTTGGCTTTTCAAAAAAAAAACAATTAAAAAAAACAGCAGCACCAAATCAGAAATTATACTTTCAAATTTACTTCCCGATTCATTCCAAAACAATTCATATGCATGCAATTTTTTTCAGGGCTAAGATGTTTTACAGATGCTGTTCAACAATTGCTAATCGCTCTGTCAGCGATGGCTTGCCTAGCAAGCCCGCCAAAAGCTTACTTCCTGTGTCGCTGTGGACGACTGTTTAGCAGACAACACAGTTGGTTCGCTGGTTGTTGATCTGGCTGACAATAGATTCCTTAAATTGTTTCTGTTCTTGTAGATATCATCGGTTATGTCTTGTAAAACAAAGCTTTCGTTTGCAGCATATGGCCATTTCTCTTATCCGATGAAGATCATTTTCTGAATAATTTCACTTATATGGCGTTCTCTATGGAATATTCACGCCCGGCTCTGATGGGCTAGGAGTAATGCACTCGTTCATCAGGGTCGAAGGGTTATGCCAACACTTCGCCAATGTCTTTTTTTCCAATTGTGGTGATGCCAGAGGTCTTTGGAAAATACGCATCACGCCTCTGTAATCCTCCCTCGTATGCCATTATGCCCTATTGATTTTTATTTTCCCACATCTGCGTCGACATCTGACGACATTGTGCCCATTTTCTTCCAACGTGAGTTTCCTGATCTGACAGTTTCGTGAGTGTTTCCGACTTGGTTCATTCAGAGGGTGTGATGCTCCAGCATTGCAATTCACAATCGCGGACGAAGTCGAATGATAGCGAAAGAAAATAAATTTGCTGAAGGAATAGGATTTGCTACTTCTCGGGGCGACCATTGTTGGTTTGAAATGCGTTAATTTGACGGATGAAAAACTGTCTCGTGATAAAGTTGCCATATCTTGTCAAACAAAGCTTAAGTTTCCAAGGTGAGCCCAACGGCCAATTTGAGAATCTCTACAATACAATATTTTAAAGCCGTTTTAGCAGTTTTATTTTAGTTTATTTTTTCCTCTTATTCAATAAATTTTAGTAATGAAGTTCCCAGATAAGAAAAGGATTTTTCATGGAAAAAATTGGTCGTAACTCATCGGAAAAGTGAATTATTCTTACAGTAAATTTGTATACTTTATTAAATATCGAAAAAAAATTCCAACCAATATTTAAAACTTACTAGATATGACTAAAATTATTGTTTTAGTGATATTTGTAAATATTAGTACCATGCGGCTGAAATATTTTGGAGACATTTAATAAAGCTTGCCCCATTCCCCTTCCCGGATTACATGCCCTGTTTCTGCTAACTATTATCGACTGACCATCCAACGCACGCCATGCAAAGACGTCGCATGTAAGTTTCTTGATCACTAGTTAGTTCTTATCAGCTTGGGCTTATCCTGAGTTATCACTGAGTTCGTTGGAACTCAGACCCATTGGCCATGTAATGCCCATTGTTAGTCCACCATTACCGGCCAATTCCATCCAACATTTTGTTATGTAATGGAAATCGATGTAATCGACTGTAAGCATATCAATAACTAAAATTTTCCATAGACATGTTTTATGTTTGTAAGACAAGTTCAACTAACGAGAATTGTAGGTTATGTATCTAATTAAACATTTCACTTTTATGAGCGTTTTAAATCCTACGAAATTTTAAAAGTTTAAACAACGCCGTTTGTAATGGGTTTATTGCTTTTATTTCATATTGCAGGCGTTTAACTTCAGTAATTTCAGAGAATAACATTTTCAAAACACAACACAAACAGCAAGCAATGAATATGTATTGCAATCTAAAGTCCTAAATGGGGGGACTATCTACTTATATTTATGTTATTTACCATGCTTTTCCCTGAAATAATGTGTTTAAACTTTTAACGATAAGACATCGAAAGGTACCAGACTGTATGTGGATCGACTGTTCGGTTTACGGCGTAATAAAATAGTCATGAAGTGCTGGCGTGTGGTCGTTTACGGATCCACGAGCATGCTCTGACTTTTGAATAAATGCGACATTTACCAAACTAATAACAATAAGTGCAAAGGCTTTGTAAATGGGCTATAGGCTTATAAATGTATAACAGCATGAATACATCAATGCATCGTACAAGTTCACGCTTCGCTTGTTCCAATGAGTTGTTCGTCGTGAATCAGTTGATCGAAAACTTACATGTAGGCTACTGCAAAACATTTCTTGTTTGAATAGCCATTATGGACCATTAGCCAATCACACACCATACTGCCAAAATATGAGAAGACGCCAGCATATATGCAAGGATAACAGCGTAAACAGTGATATAGTGCGGAAATAGCCTTCATAACAGATGTTGGCAATGGATCTTGTATGATTTATTCATAACGGTTCCAGACATTACATTCAAGGATTCTCTCAACTACTGGCAAGTACATACAGGTAAACTTTTCTGTAGTATGTAAGCACGATTATGACAGCCTTGAGGTGTTACACCTCTTAGCTACATGTATACGTAGTTTGTAAGTAAGATACATGTAGATTATCTTGATGAAAAAAGCAGAAACCTAACAACAGAAATTGTTAGGCGGCGCTATGCACGATAATTTCTGATAATGAGATTTGATGCACTTTTTAATTTGCGACAGCATTGTGCAGCTCTGTCCCTTGACGCCGTAGAGTAAGGTGTGGCGATGCCATATTCGCTAATTGAGCCGTTATTTCCATAATCTCTTATAGGCGGTTCTTTAAGAAATGCCTACGTAATTGGATGTTTCAATGATTTCTAACTAACTACTGTATAATGTACGTATTGATAGTAACGGATGAGAAACACAGCATATGCGCCGCCGGAATTCCATGTGCGCAAGCCTCGGCATAAAGAAAAAGACAGTTTTAGCTCCCGAGTTTTTGAAAACAAACTTTTGGATTCTTCATGCGAAAATAATCCGCCTTTTCATAAAAATATAACAAAAGGAATAACCAGGGAAACGGCGTTAACAATCTCGCTCTTTGATCCAGATAAAAATTAAACTACTTCAGCACTTTCTGGTTTTTGATTACATTTATCTACGTATTTACATAAACCAGTATAGCGATTCCGACCACCAAAAGCACTGCACTCTTAATGTGGGCAATGCCACTGATATTTGGACCTTATCAGACTGGTTTGGTGTATAGTCGAAAAGTTTTTTCCGCCCGCTGACAATTTACCGGTCATCGTAATTTTACATTGCAATACTGCAATGCAAAAGCGAAGAAAACTTCTCAAGATATTGCTTAATAGATTTTCAGACAGTCTACCGGTATGTGTGATGATGCACTAGCAAATTTGGTAATCGGTGAAAATACTGTATTTCATCGATCACAACTACGATAACATTTACATGCATATTATTTCACCAAGAATCCGATATCGATGAAAATAACCATTTATTCAAAAACATGCAGTGCTTAAAAAGTTATCATAATCAATTACAAAATGCAACCATTTCGTGAATTGATTTTTTTTTCAGACTTAAAAACATTGTAGACTGGGAATTCTCTAAATTAATGTGAAACATACCTGTTGGAGCAGATTCCGGTTCTTCGGTATAAGAGGCAATCTCACTTTCACTAACATTCACATTGCACATGTCCCCAGTGCAGCAGCAGAATTTGGTATTATTCATTGCTTTTGAGGGCTTTCCGTCAGTTTCGCATTCCGGTTGATCGCATTTGCCTGACGTCTCCCAGCATCCTGCAATAAAACAAAGACGAAAAATTAGATTTATATTCGAAAAGCTGTACCACGGAACAACCTTTAGATTCTGGTATATAGCTAGCGCATTCCACTTTCCATATAGGACAAGATGCGTCAAGGATTCATGTCAAGGATGACCAATGCCGAGCTTTATTGTGAGTAAATTGATCCAAAGCTACATCAAACTCAGGCATATTCATGACAGATAAGATTTATACGCAATCATCAGGCAACGATTTAATTAACATCATCAGGTCTTCTCTATTCAATTAAGTAACAAGTAATCTTACGAATTTTATGTATGGCTTCAAAAACTGTCAGTCAAAAGTCAGAAATGACATGCAGTGTCATTTAGTGATAATCCATAATTACATCTACACTTGTAACAATTTTCATACCAATATTTTTCTATTTGATAGTTCATTATTAAATATACATGTAGTGGCTTTTTCATATGTAAATGTAGGCGTTGTGACTCAAGCTTCAAAAGTTAATCCGGTTCCGTCGTGCTCGTTTAGAAAATTACTTAAAGATACATCTAATGTAACTTGTATACGAACGATTTCACTATCAAATTCTCCGACCATCCAAAAGCTCTTGTAATTGTGATACGTACACGCACGTGTACATTGAAAGTCTGTAATTCTATTTTCATAGAAATCGAATGAGGGAGGCAAGTTTCGAGGAAAAATGACGTTGATATTGTATGATAATCGATGCATTTGACGGTCGTTGACATTGTGAGCATTGACAACTGTGCAATTTGAAGTCTCCCACCGGATATATTTTACAAATTCAAGAGCAAAATTGCTCAATTCTTCAATCAATGAGTCTGATTACATCTATTCCATGAAACCTAATTACAATTTGTTAGCCTAAGATTCCCAGTCGGAATAATTTAGAGCAATTTATTATAAAAACGAACCCACCTAATGTAATATATTCAATCGTTCCAACCGGCTTCTCACAGAAGACAAACTGTTGAAAATTGATACTCGGTATTTTTTTATTTATTAATTTCAATGTAGATACAAATGCATTCATTCGAAAAATACAATTATACATTGTATTTGAAACATATATTTTTATTCGTCACAGGCACAACAGTTTATCCCATAATGCAAAGTCGTTGAGATATCAAAGATGAGACGTTCAATAACCTCCACTTGAATCATATTGGCGTTGGTTTGTTTGCAATAGATACACTGTAGTTCGTAAATAAATTTTCCTGGATAAAACAGTTTGCAGCCCATTAGCAATAGTGGTAATGTATTATGAACATTTAATGCCTCGATATGTTGAGTGGAATAGCCAGTGTTGAGAGGGCTTTCGCCACTTACATTTACAATAAAATTAAAGACACAGACAAGGATTGACTAATTTTTTAGAAAAAAAATGAATGATAACTGTAAACAGTAAATGCACACATTCCATTAAAGCTTCTTTCTCTATGTTGATCACCTCCTTATGTTAAAGTGGTCAAATTCGTATTAACCGAGATTAAGCAACCACGGATTAGCACTCGGATTAACGGAAGGATAGAACATATAAGCATTGATAAAAGCGACATAACAAGAAGGGGAAGAGAGTGACGGTGTACAGGACTGGTTATAAGTTATAAAATCTGATTAAAAGCGAGATGTTAACAAGTTATTTTCTATTTTTACTTATTTCTTATTTAGTCTGTACATATTAAAAAGTAACTAGTGTACAAAATATATTTGAATTTATTTTAACTATACTTCTGATTATCTGAGGATTTCGGTTATCCGAGATAATCATGGTCCCGACTGCCTCGAATAATCGATCTTCCACTATACGTACAGTATATGTACTATCTCCAATCTCGACAGTTTAGTCGTGAGCGATATCTTCGCTGAGACCTTTCAGAGATCTAACACAGATTTACAATGATTCCTCAGTTAGGATGTTTTCAGATTCGTATTCAGTGTACTTAAAACATACGCTTGCGTCAGTTAATGAATTAGCATAACATTCCTAACAATCATACTTCGTGTTTTGTGTACTAAACAAACACCTACGTACATGTTTTGTGCATGCTTAGGCCAAGTTTATAATACTGTATTACAAATTATGCAGATTATTTGACCAATGGGTTGTTTTGTCACCGCATGGGAATAATATTTATTTGAAGACAAAAACTGGTTGGACAAACTTTGGACTTCCCTCTCTAAATATATTGGACCGCAGTTACCTTACCTCGGGGCATATTTAAATGCAACGCAAGTGAAAAGCAGACGCTGAATTATAGACCCTGGATTTTGAATAAGTCGGATTAGCACTTATCACGGGTCTGTGCATCAATTCATTGCTTTACTTCTATGCGTCAGCCAATGTAAGCCAAAATATTAAGCGTTTAATCAATTTTACTGTTCTTTTATTATTACAGATGGCACGATTTAATTTGCTTTCGAAATGAAGTACCAGCTATGGTTTCGGCATTAAATAAATCTTAGCCATGTCGTAACCACTCCGCATGCGCCAGCCGCATTAACTGGACCATATGCGTCGATGAATCTGGACTTTTCAGTTAATTTGGATGAAAGGATGCTTCGACACCCCTTTCTCATTATAATTATTCACGGGTAAGTAACGGAATTATTCAACAGTAATGATTTATGGTGACAGTGGTATGCTAATATTTAATTCCGAGGCATTAACGCTCGGATGGTTTATACTTTTCTGAATGCCTAGCTAAACAAATGACGACGGGCAACTGATTGAGCTGCCGCCATGACATTTTTCAGATCAGCAACTATTGAAACTATAGCGAGTTTAAAATCACATTTACCTACGTGTATGCGTACGTTGGCGTTGATGTATGCTCATTATGTTGTCGGCAAATAAGTTAAGCAAACATTTCTTATTATTCGTGATGGGTGACAGAAACATTTGCAGCGCGAGGAATCTGGTAAAACGTCTTAGAATGGAAAAATGAAATAAACATCTCCTATGATTTGTTGAAGTCACAGTCACAGGTACTGCTAATGCTACTGATGTTGGTTGCTTACATTTCTGTTTGAAGACAATGCCGTATTTCAATCAGAGATTGTATAGTAAAAATGAAGTCGTAATATCTCAACTCCAGGTTGAGAACCCGGACCCTTTTTATGGGTAACCATCACAGTACTTGGGCTATTCCCCAGAGTTCAGATTTGTATAAGTCAATCGTGGCACTATGTTTAAATACGCTATAAAGGCTAGATATATGTACAGTGTATAACATAATATTACCATTATTTTGATGGTATGTTGCCTTCTAGCGTTATTGACAGTAGGCCTATTTTTTTATTAAGATCGCCTGGAATACATGGTTAATTATGCTAGCGCCAATATATATTCAATTTTGACCACAATGTATAATTAGCTTAACATTATATAAACAAATGATGAAGCTTTATAGAGTCAAATGCTGCACAGTATAGTAATTACATGTACATGTTTTATACTGTCCATTATCTAACTGCCAACTGACACGCAAATGATGTAGCAGGAAGCCTAAAGGAAATAAATGTAATTTGTACCACCTGTGAACTTCCCAGACCAAAATCACCTTGAGACAAAGAAATTAACATTGCCTCGAATGGATCCCAAATCAATTTGATTTCTTCTGGAAAAGATGAATGTATAAATAGGGATACACATTGCAATGGATCTCATAATGCGTAGGCTTACTGCAATGCCACCGCAATGCCATTGATTGTATGGTATCGTTATTTATTGCCAACTTATTAAAGTTCAAGTAAGTAAATTGCTTCAGAAGTCCCTTCATGTTTAACCTATCGTTCAGAACAATTTCAAGAAAACAATCTGGAAATGTTAGAATCAATTACAAATGTACATTATATTTGTTCAGTCCACGGCATACCACAGTATATGCACACATTCTTCCTCTAGCTATTCCTATAATTCACTTGCATGTTTTGTTTATGTGGGTATCAAATGTTTCATTAATAATTCAGTTATTTTTATTGCATATACTGTAGGCAGCATTTATAGCGCACTTCTTTTGTCAATTCTAAAGTTAAAAGAACGACTTCGTGCATAATGTAAGGGTGGTTTACTGGGTGCTTGAGACACTCGAAATGCACAATATACTGTTACAAGGGGAAGAGATAAATTGAAGAGAACAGTTTAAAAAAAAACCTGTACAAGTGTTTGAAGTAAAACTTCATGACTAAGGTTACTATTTAAGATAAATGCAAATTAGCAGGAATTATACAGCTGGATTTTTTTTTCAGAACTTTGGAGTTTAAATAAAGTCTAAAGAATCAAGGTTGTCTGATGCCAAAATCGGCCTTATGTGGCCATGCCAATTTTTTTTGCAATTGGCAAGGGCAATCGAACAAAAAACTAATCGATCATGCATATCGTGATGCTGCAAATGTTGCGTTGAAGTTTTCACTTTTTTCTCCTCGATTTATTCTCACAACATGTTTTTTATATAACAAGAAACCTAGACATCTATAGACATCCCGGTTTGACGCACGTCTGGCCGTAAGGTTTAGCACCTGTTTTAAGACTCATCCGCACAATGGTTTAAAAGTGCAAAGAATTTTTTGAATTTTGATAAAAAGAAATAAGTACAACGTACATGTATATATCAAAAGGCAAGATGCAATAGTATTTAAAATTAAATACACTTGTAGCTATTGTAGATTATAAAATTTTGACGGGTTCAATTCAATGTTATGATGTTTTAGGTATGTTTATAAAATAGCAATTTCTCTAGCAGATATGCAAAATAAGGAATAGAGAAAAACTAAAAAACTGAACGTTTTAGTTTGAATCGTGTGTTAAATGTGTAATTAAAACTAAGGAATGCGTGCATTCACGATAATATCTGAACTTCTGTTGGACTATTATTTCACTCGTTTCAGCAAGTATTTCTTAGCATTATTGGTTTTGACCTTGATTTCCTCTTTACTTTTTCTAGATACGTGTAAATAAGGATTCGTTGATATATTCATGCAAAAATTCAATTTTATCTTATCTAAAGTCTGGATTAAACGAGGGGGTATACAGTAGAAAGTAGGCAGAGTCAACAACCGAAACTGTTGGGTTGACACTAGTTAACCGGACTTTAATATCATTGACATTTCGCTGAAAGCCTGTCTGGGATACCCAAGCCGTAGACAACATCCCAATGCAAGACAAATTCCCGCGAAACTGTTAGCGAAATTTACTCGGTATTTTCCGGGCATGTCCAGCACAGCTCGTTCTCAGAGGATAGCTAGAATTTGCGATTTATGGATGAACCCCTGACACCGTACAAGGCAGATGTCCATTGACCCGAGATTCGTTGAAAAGCCCCCTATGGAGAAAAGCTAAATGCCCTCGCATCATCTCAAGGAAGATGCAGCGGGATTTATTTATGCAGCAAAACTGGAAATCGAAACCATTCATTAAATGTGCCAAAATTTCTGGTGGAAAAAGAGGCCATCCACCCCCACATCCATGTCCACCAGTTTGCGTCCCACGCCAAAGTTCATGCACCATTCAGTTGGTGGTCTTCCTTTCAATCAGGCTTTCCATCGATTTTAGCGCACGCATCGCAAAATCCTGGGTTCAGGGGTTTGAAAGATGGCCAAATAATGAAGGAAAACATAAACCGAACAAAACTGGGAGAAGAAGAAAAAAACTGGGGTGATTGTGGCGCCATGTAGCATCACTGCCGAGATAAATCTGATCATAAACACGAAGAAAGTGCTTTCGGTGTCAACGTCGGCAGATTTCCTTCATCCTCTCTACTCACATCTACTCAACACTTTTGTCTTATCTGCTCTATTTTTTTTTATCTTAAAACGCTACATTACCATCACAACTTAGAGCTGGTACAGCTACTCGAGCGTGGTGCTTGAAATCACAACTGGTGACCGTATTCGCAGTGTGGAAATCCGAAATGTTAATCTCGGATTTCCACACTGCGAATACAGTCAGGTTGGCATGATTTCCAACAACCTGAGATAATTGAATTTCGTAGCCAAAAAACTTGAGTGTAAAAACTCCTTGCAGCGCATCATCAGACCTAGCTGCAAAGTTTTATTTTGGTTATAATATTGATTAGTAATCTTATTTGCGGTAATGGCTTCGCCATGGCTTACTTTAAGTGCAATATTAATATTTCCACGTAAACATGATAAGTATTTTTTTCTGATTAGAAATGAATTTGTAGTTCTATACATGTAATCTGCTTTCCTTCCATTTTTATTATTGGATCAACATTTATAAAAATTGCGTGAAAAACGACTGGGAATTCGAACTAAAATTTGGGATATGCAATCCACCGTTATCGACGAATATTCCTTTTATCCTTTTTAAGATTAGTTCCATTAGAAAGTTGCACATCGTAGATAATATGACATTTTGAATTAATATGTTGATCATAGCTAGACAGACAGACAGTACCCAAAGTTACATTTTAATATTGAACTTTTGCTGTAGGGTCCACCATGGGCAAAATTTTCTTTTAAATTATTTCTTCAGCCTTCCATTTTGAACGAGACGCCAACTTCCTACTTGTGGAATCGATACATTTCTAAAACCGAAGCCAATCAAGGCTCTTCAATCAGTGATTGCTCGAAGCCTTTTGAAAAAACGGCGTTGTAATTACTTTAAATAGGGAGGGTATTCGAGCAATTTTTTTACCAAAAATATCAACCAGAGTCTAACCACTCAAAAACTTGGCGAAATTCTTTCACACGCTGCTTTTATTGGTGCAACATGCATGGAGTGGGGAGCAATTGCTTCAGAGCCGCTAATGAAATTGCTATAAACGCGTTGTATAAATAGGAAGGCACTTGTTTAATAGCAGTATACAATGTGGAAGGAAGATCATATACAGGGTGCTCGTTGAATTTGTTTTTCCTTGATTGCGTCTCTTTCAATCTGAAAAAAGTGTGCAGTCCCCAAGGACGTTTAATAATAGATTTCTTCCACAATGCCCACATTAGAATTGCGCAAATGGGCAAAGCCGCGGTGGGGAATTAGGACGCCAATTTAATATTAATTTCAAGGCTGTCTGCATATCTAAATGTACACCCACGAAGATGAAAAGCCACGAACCATTTTACTCGCCATTGTAAAAAAACCACTCTTCAAGTAACTCCATACGATGTAAAGTACTGTAATTTAGTACAACTTACCCTGTGCCAAAATATTCACAACAGTCTTGTTGTCTTCTATCGAGTCGTTCCACAGGGCGTAGCACTTGTCCGTTGCCTTGCAGTGGGTGGTGCCGTTTGCAGGAAGCCCTTCCGGTAGATCTGTGCCGCTGCTGCTACTGCTTTTGCTCCCCTTTTCGGGGTCTTCACTCGCAGATTTCTGGGGCATTTCCTTGATAACCCCTTGTCGATTTATGTAGGCGCACACGGTGGAGTTACATCTTACTGGACCTAAAAGAAAAATATTAGTGTCAACTGGTGGCTTAATTATCATTGCGAAGAAATCCAACTTGAATTCTATCGACGCATAATTTGCAAAAAAAATTGAAACGAACAATTGACTTCAGGTCTTTAATGCAAATCGTTAGAAGGTTTGAAATGATACTACAGTTTCAGATATTCATTTATAGCATGCAATTGCAGTGCTATAGTTTCACTGCAGATATACATTTGTAATGGTTCGGTTTTAGAATAGAGAATACTGCGTTGATATACATTTTATCTCATTTCATTCATAATCATTGAATATTATACTTGTATAAACTACATTTTCAATCATTACGAATGTTTGGGATTCGGGCTTTTAAACTTTATAGAACGGTAAAAAAAAACCAAAAGAATTTCCAAAAACGCTATAAGATTATCAAGTTAGAAATATAAATATAATCTTAACTTCTTAAGCATCGTCCGGATTAAATTGACCATCATTTTTATGTAAACTCAAAGGAGTCATAAATTAAGTCATAAATTGCTATTACAACTGGCCCATAATTAAGTTAGCATTAATAGCGTATACCTGAAACTTATGATTTATGAATGTACTGTAGAAGTATGCAACCTGTTCATTTACTTGTACACATACAGTGTGGGAATATTTCCCCGCTATCACTATTTCATTAATGTACTTTCGTCCAATAATTGGTACCTGACATGTTAAACTTCTGTATTTATTAAATTTCAGAATATGCTAATGGTGAGGTATGAAGATTTCCATTTTACACTTAGATGTATAATTTGTTACTTCAGGTTTGTGGTTCATGATCACGTAATTATATGAATTTATTTTGCATTTTTTTTCTCTTCAGAACACGATTAGTTTTTCCTTGAATATCATAATCTTTCAAAATATGGAAATGTCCCAAAACAGACCTAACATATTCACACTCATTTATTTTCTTTTGAGCATTAAGGCTAGTATTAGAACATCTCTGAAGGAGGGCAAAAACCGGTATCAGATGTACCGCATAAATATGAAAGTATAACCTGTTATGTATAGTATGCAATCACATGAAACGTCTTTGTATCAGAAATGTTACGAGTAACTACATGCATCTTGTTTAATTTTATTCATACGACCCATTATAATGTATGACAATGAACGCAAGATTCCTTGAAATTGTATTGCAAATAATTCTGCAAAATGATCGCAAATAAATATTAAAAATGCTTTTATGTCAAAAGATCCTGATGCCCTGATTCATAATCATTGAGTATTATACTTGTATAAACTACATTTTCAATCATTACGAATGTTTGGTAATCGGGCTTTTAAACTTTATAGAACGGTAAAAAAAACCAAAAGAATTTCCAAAATTATGATCGTCGTTGGTAATTTCTACAAAATTTTAAATTACTGAATAAGGTATGAAGAAATTCTGTTTCTCTACGTTTTCTATATGTTCCTGTGAAAGTATGTTGACAGAATAAACATACCACATGGAATGTACATTTAGAATAACAAACTAAGACATGATAATAGAAATTTAGCAGTATACAGTATTTTGGGTGAAAATAGCTAGTAGCCAAGGCATTTTGAGCTGCTAACTCACACAAATGATGCATTAAATCCGAAGTTTGCCACAAAGGCGTGCCTTTAATATAGCACAAGCGAATTTTGTTCATAGCTAGAGGTAGATCAATAATTTTTAATATTCATACTGTAGCCTACATAGCAATAAACAACACATGCTATATATCGAAATATATGCTTCTGGAATGTGATCCTACCAAAGTTAGGAGCTACCTTAGCTCAAAATGGGCAAATGCCCAGGTTTCCATACACGTAGTTCTATATACTGTACGCTTTCAGTTAAACTACATTAGTAGAATAAATCTCAAAAAATCGTTTGGTTGACGCCTACTAATTTGTTTATATTTGGTTAACGACGAAAGTGCGTGCCTTTCAGGGCTTTCACTCGCACACTGTTGAAATAATTACAGAAGGGCGTGAAACCCTAAACAATTCTGCAAAAAAATGTTGCAAACACAAAACACGTAACACTCAATGATTGCCAATATATTTACAGTAGCCCAGTATTTAACTTATACCATAGGTTTATGCAATATAGGTAGTTACACTGTATAATCATTTCCGTTTGTCTAATTAAGTCAAACCGAAAATGCATAATTAGCCTTGTATAATGGTATTTGTGAATTCAGTGGACATGTGGTTCAATGTTCGCAAGATATTGACGTGTCATAATTTCAGTGACATTCGTAAGTCCCACGTGCATTTTCAGCAATAGCGAAGAAAAGCCTTTATTTTATTCAATTTGAACGTACTGGTTATCGATTAAATGTCTCGCAAAAAATAAAGACATATTCGGGGAAAAGTGTTTATGCCTCCATGCTGATGCTGCCATGTCAAGTCCGATAAGCCGACCCACGCGACATCATGACGTTACGTCTGCGAGTTTTTCATTTTTCAATTAAAAAAAATTAGGAACATACATGCATATGGATGACCTGTTTAGCATTGGTGTGGGTGGCAGAAACATACGGGGGTCAAGCTCGGAGGCAATGTCATGCCCTTGTTTTCACCCGCCTAAAGTGTAATGGCATGGCGCCGAGCGTAACATATAATTTTAACATGCATAGAGGATTCTAGTCTGGACTCTGGCCACGGTTCCCATATCATATTTAGTTCGTGAGGCCAAGGATTCGGCCTGGCTATCTTACTCAGCGTCTCAAAGATATCGGAGTACTGTAGAATACAGCACAATGTTCTCATATGTTGAGGCTTCGCCTTTTAGTTATAGGGTTTTTGAACTTGGTGCGAATGCGTGAGGAATTTTTTAGCTGAAGATAAGGACTCGAACCTTGTGCAGTTAGTCGTTTCGGGTGCAGGTTTTTTTGCATACACTGATGTCCATCACCGATGCAAACGAGCACAGGGTCGTATGGAGTGCATTTGGTAACGCAAATTATACTGTATTATAAAACTAGTTCCATGTCATCGTTTTTAAATCAGTTTCATCATTAAGATAAACTTCATACTTGACCTGAGCTCATCAACTGATTGCATTAACTTAATGATTTGAATACATGCAGTGTAGTTAACACAGACTTTAGAAATAATTAAGGCAATCCAAATAGAAAATGGAAAGATTATCGTCCAGCATCTCACATGCACTGATAACCTAGACCTACCTCTAGTCTAGACGAATCTAATATAAACGTACATGTATATACGCAGTATGTGGTATTTATGCTTAATCGTTGCTTAATGTCTTCAAAACTTTTTGAACGACATTTGTAGCATGTATTTTTTTTGTCTAAATGTTTTTAACGTTTAATAATTTAACATGTTTTTTATTAGTCTTAAACAGCTGTTAGCGTAATAAGAACAAACGTTTTATTTTGAGTTGATTCGTACTGTTGTACAGTATCCCTACAATATCCCTAAATTCTAACTAAATTCATAAAAAATGGCGCTAGGTTAACTGACCTATTAAGGACTTAACAGACTTCATTCACCTATAAGTAGCATAAAAACGGGCAACCTTAACCCTTTGTGACGCATAAAGTTTTAGTTTCGTTGTAACCAAAAATTGCCCTGCACAGCATTCTAATTTTTGCAAAGCCATTGACAAGAGCGAATTTCCACCAGTCTCTCCTATCGTATTCCCTGCAGCCATCAGCTGGTGCGTTGCGCCACAGCAATTAACCACTTAATCCATTAATTATCAACTAATTGTGAGATATTGCTCGCATTACCTAAGGTGAAACAATTAATGGCGATCTCGTTTAAAAGCGCCAGCTTAAAAAGAGGTTTGGCTCTGGCCTTCCCTTTGTCTTGCCACGCTAATTGCTGCTAGGGCATGAGGGTTTCATATTCCACACGGAATCCAATGATTGGCTTTAATTTCTTAGAAATCCATAATGCAGATAAACTCCGTGATACTCTGCATATGCAGCCAGGGCATTGACTTAGGTGCCCGATTCCTGGAAATCAATGAACGGATTGCGTTATTAGCTCGCATTTGCAATTAGGTGCAATGTGGGCTGGTGGGAAGATGCATTTTCTGATTCCCATTTTGGGGATTTTTTCTTATCTGCATTCGCAGTTCCTGAATAATTTCTTATCTCCATCGATCATCGCCCCCGAGTTCTTCGGTTCGCATCTCCAAAGTTTTGGTTCCATTTCATCATTTTCTGAGGTATGAGCTCCACTTAAGGCGACGAACTTTATGAAGAACGGGTATAAATGAGATTAAGCGTAAAACCAATCGATGAAGCTATTCAGCTGGAAGAGCTAGGTCGAATTCAAAAATTCTTAGGTTTCCAGTTTATCGTGACATTCACATGCGAACGCCTGCAATTGATAGTAATAATGGTAGGCGATTAATTAGCTCTCACATCTGACTAATGTCTGGTCAACCGCAGGCTGTGCGAAGATGGCATTTCGCCACCAAAACACGACCTTTCAATAAGGGCAGAAATAAATCCGGATCTGTTTCAGAGTTTAGGACGTATCCGCGGTGTTTTCGTGACCCCTCGTGGCAAAAACAGCAATTGACACCTGCTGCCATTTGCTACGTGATGCAAACTGAACCACAGAAATGTATCAGAAAAGCCATTATTAGTAAGTAGGATGGACTGAATAAGTTAAGAAAGTACTTAGATCTTTCGTCCTATGATGTATTTACCGCATGTGTATGGCAGTGGAATTTGAAATTGTAGACATTTTTGAAGAAGTGATTTGTCATCAAAACATGTAGTTTGAGACAAATTAACCAATACTAGAAAAATTATGAATTACCCCTGCCCTTGGCTTCGGTTGTTAAATAAGCTGCTCTATAAAACGTAATACTAAAAATAGTTATTTCAATATTCGTAATTGAATGCAGCCAGTTAAAAACCCTGACGGTGCTTCGCAACTTTTTATTTCTTGCTTTCTCTAAATTTACCTCACTATCCATGCCAAAATTTATTTAGGGACGTTCAGGAATTTCACCTGGCAGATATACTTTTTATTTTTCTGTACAGTGTATATACTTTCTGAAAAACGGTCATTATTTCCTCAGAGCCATTCTGATAAAAAGTAACGTCAAAAGAGAGAACTGTATTGCCAAAATAAATTTCCATCTAATGAACAGTAAGGAAATCCCGTATATCAAAATGAAGCATAGCGGAAGTAATCAGAAAGTTCGTCAAACTGGTACAGGCGGGAAAATTCTCTCCACGCACATTTAATGGTTAATCAAACTGACGTGAGATCGGCTTGTTTTTCTTCGCGACCTCGACTAATTTTCCAGAGAAGTGTGCAACCATCCTGTGCGACATGGAATAAATTTCGCATTATTTTTCTCCAATAAAAATTAGGTATACGCAGCTTATTATCATGCATACGTATCCAAAGCCCATATTTCCTGAATATAATTGGCAGTAGACTAGAAAATCTTGCTCGTAAAGCTGATGCATGACCTCGTAAATAGCTCACATAGCATCGAAGCCAGAGTAAGCTAACGCATCTGTATGACGTAACGCTGGAACATTAAAAAAAGCTGGTCACTAATTATGGAACTACGTCTGTTCTATCCATTGCAACGAATTCAGGTGTAACGAAATTGTTATAGAGATAGCAGTTACGAATTCGTGGATGTCAAGCTCGATTATACGATGCTGCCAGATTGACAAGAACAGGCGCAAGCTCAAGGACATTGACAAATTTGGTTGATAGTCTAGTCCTTGGCATCTTAACCCACGTGTGCTCGATATCCTAACCACCAATCGATACAAGAAAGTAACCCACGATTCTAGCTCACATCTCCATTTTAACAATCACTGATAACATACAGTAGCTAGAAATCAAACTATTATATGGCGTCCGAAAAGTCAATTGAAATTTTTGTCTTAGAAGGCAAGAAATCGATCTACCATTTCGACCTTGGGTTTCATATTAAGCAACTCTATAGTTGGAAAGTGGTGCTCATTCCAAGTTTTCACTGCGATGCATACAGTGTACATGCATGCATTTAAGAATAAAGAAGTGCCCGAAAACGTGAAATGTGAAACGTGAAACTGATAAATGTGATAGATACATAAAATGATTTGAAAGAATGTTAAGATTTGAAAAGTTGGAAGTTAGCGTTGGCCTTTACAGGGGTTCCAATTTAGTTGTGTTAATGGGAATGAGTGAGATGAAGAGAAGTGAAAAAAAAAGAAGAAAAAAGATTGAATTCAACTTATCCATCACAGTAAATCACAAGTCTTTCATGATCGTGATCTTCAAAATTGGTTTGACAGAGCAGAAGGAGAATAAATAAGACCAGGTGAATCTGTCAGTGGAGCAAAGGGACAAAGTTCAGATAAGTCGGGGTCAAAACTATTATGCTTTGAGCCAGAATCTGAGCAAACGCAACTTATGAGTTCTGCAATTATTGTTATAGGCCTACTGTATTATTTTCCAAATGATCACTAATATAAGGAGCTTTTGCGATCACTTAGGGGTCAAATTAACAAACAAAATAAAGTTGTACATGCATGGTTTGGCAGCATGTTCATCATTCAGACGTCTATTGCTACGTTATGGAAATGAACTTAGATTTCATCATTTGGAAGGAAAATACAAAAGAATTCCGTACTGCATCTAGCGATTGCCTGTAACTAAATGAAAGATTAGCAAAGAAATATAATTGGAATCATTTAGTTTAAGTTTTACCTGAAAAGAAGAAAAAATACTGCAATTGAATAGAGAAGACTAGTTATCAATATTGAGCAAAATCATCAAATCATTTTTTGTGAAAATTATTAACGAGTGTGCTCTAGTTTGCTCTTAATTATCATACAAATGTTGTTTGCGTGCTAATTTAAACAATTATGCATAACTTTATATCTGTTCTCGTAATAGACATATTCTGCCCGCTTGAATATGTTGGTCGAAGTTGCAAATCCCAAATCAAAGGTTTCGAATCAACCTACCGTACTTGATATTCTGTCGACCCTATGATTAGATTAGTGATTTCAATGCATGCTTTTCATGATCTCTATTTGAGTTTTTATGCACGACTTAGTTCTCCCAAAAAGCGTCAACATATTTTCAACCTTGAAAATGACCCGATATCATTATTTGATTATGCAGGTCCAAAAATAGTCATAATGCATCGTACGTAATAGCATATGCCCAGTACATGTACTGTGCATGTCAACAGAATGGATTAAGACGTGAAATACGAGAGAGCAACGTTCACAAATTATTAGCATTGACTGTCCATAGCAACTAACAAAAATCGAAAATAATTACTTTAACATTTATGAGCTGAATGTAAGAAAACAGCTGATAAATTAAATCGTTACTAAACGCTTACTGCGCACTGCATGTATATTCAGTCGCTCAAATTACCTACATATGTACATTATGCGTAATTACCTCGCAAAGTCAGCTAACGAAAAGCCTGCTTTCATTATACGAACATTTCCTAACCATATATTCAAACTATTCGTGTTGCAGTAACCAACCATACTGGAAGACAGTAATGTTTTGAGGCGAAACACGATGCCTCTAATTGTTATTAACTTTTGAAAACATGCCTGGAAAAATTTACGGTAATCACTTACAAAAATTCCTGAATGCACAAATGCTTCGTGGGGGAAATCAGTGTGACGTCCTCAGCAATACGCTTCTCGAAAAGGGGATCCTAACAAGTTCCTTTTCTGATTTTTATCAATATACATGTAGGTACCGGCACAAGTAAACGTTTTGTCTGATGTTTTAAACATTGTAAATGGCAAACGTCTAGAATTATTTAATGCGTTCAATTTTCAAAACTTGAAAAATAGAACAATAAAATTACATACATAACAACGGCAATGAACTCATTGGAGTGTCCATATTTTATATGCAGCAAGATAAAATTATGGTATTTTATACGTCATCCAGGGTCAATTTGGTGCTCAATAGTCAGCTTCAGCAGTTGCGGCGCCATCCGGCTTCCGGTATAAATTTCCATCTAAATGCCGCCTTTTTCATAAGTATACGTTGTATAGTGTGTAGCTGTTTTTATATTTAAATGAGCTGTGCTTGGCACATATGCCTAGCATAAAAACAGTTAAGCTGCTCGTAATCCTGTAATGCCCCATTATTAAGAATAAACCATTGTAGAGGGCAAGGCATCAGGATGCAGGCATCAGACACGTGACGTTCTATCAAGCCAATTTCAATAACATTTTGCTATAACCAATACGTAACTATGCATCATGTCTATTTCGGGGTTGATTAGGTTTATGCAGTTCTGTTAATCGTGTACGCACATTATATTGTATGCCTAAAAGTTTGCAATGGAGTTTATAAGAGTTGAAGCTCAAACTGGGGTGCCAATATGAGTAATAACCAGCATCGTCGAATCAAATTCAATTTAAAAGCGCAGCACGTGTTGCATGAGCAAGGCATAAATTGAAGCTCTATATGTATTGATCCGAATCATAAGCGGATGCCACACCAGGATCCATTGGATTCATAATGAACATCCCTGTAATAAATGCCGACGTTATATGCCATAAACTCTCCTTTTTTAAGACTCCGCTGTTAAATGTACTATAGTATATTGCCCATAAGTGATAAAGACTTAACCAGAGATAATGATGGCGAAAAATGCGAAAGGGTCCACTATAAACGACAAACTCGCTTTCTATTGCGCAGCTTACACTATAATTAAACTGAGAATGTGTTATGGACGGACCAAATGAATCATACAGCAAATTAACTTGCCTCCTACAGCATATACATTTATGTGTTTAGCCATTTACATCCTTAATAAAAATGAAGAGCATCGTGACATCCATGCTTTACAGTATAATCATAATGTTTCCCTCTATACGTGTAGTCCATTATCACACGAATGGAATACCCCAAGACATTAAAATGCAATACATGTATACATTTCGTTTATTTTAGGTCAGTCGACCTTAGGAAAATATAATTACCGGATCATTAAATCAGAATAGAAATATTAAAAATGACGTCACCTGGGGCTGTTTGTTACTTATTGATCGTCATATTACTTAAAAATGGCGGAGAAATTATTTGTTTTTGGCGGTTTTGGATATAGATGTGTAACCATAGATCAAATTAATCAGTACGTTGTTGCGTAGTGCTTAGAAATATTAAACAAAAATAACTTTAGGATTATTCATGTAGTTTCAATCGATTTTCAGATATTTACGATTGTATCACACCCAAGTAGTTCAAAAAGATATTGCATAACAATCAAATGCATAATGCAGACTTAAAAATCTCACATCAAATCAACTTTTCAATGTCTCACGATGTAACACGATTTACACAATTTAATAACTTTAGAAGCAAGTTTTATTACCCAAACTAAGCTCGACAAATGTCCCAATGTTGCCAGGTTGATATTTTTTTTCACATTTTTAATTTACAAAAACAATTTTTATCAAGTTCGATTGAGGAAATGATCATATCGGATCGAAATTAACATTTTGCTTGAAAATCATATTGTTATTATTATATTGCGTTATTGCAGAAATATTTTTTTTTCTCAAATTCTTATGTCTTTGGCTGCATGGCTTTTAAGTCACAGGATACATTGGCCACAGGGTACATCCGTATGGCGTAAAAAGAGCTTATGATCCGCCATGTAAATTGAACGTTAACTCAGCATCCAAACTATTGAGCACGTTGCTCCTAGTCGTGTCATGTCACATGTTGTTCTTGGAATAATAATTGACAAATTTCAAGCCTGTTAGGCATGACATTGTGTCTGCACATATCGGATTCTATCAATCCATATTCTCCAATAAACATTAAAAGAGAAATGTTTATTCAGTGAAATTTCCCGAGTACAAATCAAAAGTGATAGTCACGTGATAGATGTACTGTCAAGAAAACGTCTGAAGACGTCCGATAGAAATCGAAACCTTAGCCGAGGCAACGTGTGGAAATTGGAATGCGCATAAATTTCGATATGGTATAACAATATATCTTGGATGACACAGCGGGCAGCTGTCATGAATTTTACTGTTTAGTAATTCATATTGACGGCCAAGCTACGAAATACCGTGATCCTCAAAGCCTAAAATGGCATACGCCGAATACTAATAAGCATGAGCTAAGCTAACCTCTGCGTCCTGGTCCTGTGTCTTGCAGACAGTCAAACACCTCAGTCCTTCTGCAGGCTATTGTTGAATAAACACCAAAGCGGAAAAAAAATGTCAGAGATCCGATTACCTTTTGGGAACAAAGCGTTTCTACAATTTTTTTCAACTGTCAATATATGCCTTTTTGTGCGATATCCGACTAGGTCTCGCCATAAGCGATTGCATGATCTTGGCATTTAAATTTCAACTAACCCGAATTGAGACTTAATCTAGCGTATTTGATCACGTGTTGAAGTTAGTCCTTCACTAAAGAGATCCCGGAATACTTTTTCAAAGGATAGCCTTAAGCTGCAAGAAATTCCATTAACATGTACTTGTAGTAGTGATATCGGTGTCCACCTTAATATGGTGGTATCTACCGGATACATCGGGTTGATGGAATACAACCACTTACCACATGGTATTCACTTATTAAAAGTATGGTACTGAGTTGAATTGGACTGATATCGCAGAAACTGGCCTTTTTAAAACTTTCCCGGAGACGGAGAAGTTTTTTCTGCATGTATGAACGTGTTTATTCTTTCAGTATTGAGCATGTAATCACACCGCCTATCAAAAGCATCAAGTGGGTAAACCTGCTATACTTCTAATGCTTTTTGTCGAAGAAAACAATGTCATATTGCGTAGAAACTGCACATAAGATTACTGGTGCAATGGTTTATCCTAGCAACGATTTTGAACGTTTAAGACAATTGCCCGTAGCCAGTCTCGTGGTTTGTTTTTGTTTTTCCCAACATGAAATAGAGAAAGAAATAAGCAAAATATAAGTTCAATAAGTAGTATAAGTGGGCTTAAAGAACAATAAGTTGCACGGCTTATTTCTCATAAAAAACATCCAAACAGCAGTTCTTTTCTGTCATACAACGTACAGAAGAAGCAAACAGCATATTAAAAGAAAGCTAAAAATGACATCTAATTAATCAACATAATTGTTCTAGATGTGAAACATTTACAAACGCTCAAAATATCCAAGGAGATCCAAAATCAAGTAACCATGCAGTGTTATGCCATTTAATCCAATTGATGCAATGTACTAGAGTACCACATCAGCATCCTTTCCAGCGATAAGTTCACAGTTACGTTTAACTAATTTACGAGCAATAAAATGCATTTGCTAAGAAACATCTAAGGCGATTCCAAAGTGAAATAACCGCGATGCTTACAATTCTTAAGGATACTTTTGTTTTACCAAATTGTTTACTACTAGAGGTTATGTTTTTCCCGCATGTGGAGTGATTCGTCCACCATTACATGTTCAGTTATATTCTCCTTTGTGAAAAAAACAAAATTGATCGCAAAAAAACACTTTTGAATTGTTGAATAGTCGATTGAGGATTTTTGCCTTATTTAACTTTTATAAAGTAAAAGTATCCTCATAAAATCGTTATTATTGCTTCTATTGGCTTTAGTTTCTATTTTTTTAAAAATCACTAAAATCCATACGTTTTTGGTGGGTTTGGAAAAATCTCGCCTGCAACGTTCAGGTTTTTTTTATCTTAGTAACAAAACAATTTTTTGACAAAATTTCTTCAGGTATCAAATGAAGGCTATTCGCGATTACAGCTGTTATGGTAGGCGGCGACAAAACACCCTTTGTTGTATAAATGGACGCTGTTAACTGTTTCTGAGATAACAGCTAACAGTTAATGTCTCAGAAGAGCTAAGAAAGAAGAAAAAAACGGAGTTTCTTTGAGCAGACCAATTACAAATCCGATTACCGCTGAAAACTTTCTGCGGTCTTTCTGATAACAGACCGAGGCCAATCACACGTCCGTTTGGCTAAATTTAAATTGGCGTTTGGATTTTGCGGTTAGCCCTCGCAGCTAAGCCTATTTACTGCGATTGTGTCCAGCCAGATCTTATGGAAATTTATCGAGTGGTCTAAAAGTTTTCTATTAAGTGAACAGTGGATATAGATGTTGGCAGCCGTATATGTAAAGGTCAGTAAAAGAGCTTACTTCTGGAACTATTACCGTTGCTTCTTGGAAATTGAATCGGCCAAACTGCTATCGCTGTTCCTCTGTGAACGCCATTATTCATGTCAATCTTTTTTAAACCGAAACTGGGTGTACACAGGGCAGACAGAAAACATAACTATCTCTTTCAAATGCAGATGGAGGTAAACTACGCGGCACAATTGAACAAAACTCCCAACATCAACTCGAGAAATGCAGAGAGAATTTAATACGTTTAGGAAAGTTTGGGAGATTCGTTCATCATTGCATGCCACCCTTTGTGCATGAGATATGGCACTTGTCTTTTGAGTGG
>JAQIXS010000594.1:0-42643 GCA_034700785.1 Rossiulus vilnensis | reverse complement strand
GTAAAATCTAAAATAGTCACATTTCCTCAAAACATGAAGTCAATGTTTCAAATAAATGATTTTATTTTAAGGTCATTAACCGATACTAATGCAGTTTTTTTAAAAATTATGTCTGGGCATGACCATGCCGATACGCTAAAAAAATGAGTTCAAATTGAGACATGCATTTAAAATGCATTTTGAAATGAAATTTTGCCCCAATCTACATGTTGCACATGTTCAGGCATTTCTAAATGCAGTTCTTTTGCACATGAGTAATAAACATGTTTAACCGAAAAGCTGATCATCAGTTGTGGAAAATGAACCACAATTTATCATCGTAAGGGTGAACCAAACAAATGCTCACCATGTAAAAAGTACTTTTATTTCCCCCAGTGTAGAGTTAGTCGTCCACTAGTCTGTTATTTTTATAATTTCAAAATGTCCCGTTTATTTATATAAAAAAACAAAACTTTAAGGATCCCCAACTTGGGAGATTGTATTGAGTGGAAAACCCCGTTTCGGAGCTCGCATAACGTTTTTTATATTTATTTTTATAAATAAAATAGACATTTTCAAATTCAAACAATAACTTGGACCCCAGTGAACGACCAGTTATACACAAGAAAGAATAAATTTTGCAATTTCATTATGTATTTGAAGCAGAAATGTGTAACTAATGTGCATGATTGACAATCTTTTGGCTCAGCCTTAAAACAAATATGTGAATTTTTTTCATTAATTTATTAATTTATTTTTGCATGGTGGGCATCCTTATGGGTCAGAGTTAAAGTCTTCATTTACCTTAACTTAAACATATTTGAAACTAACAATTAGTCGTTTTTTGAACGATCACTTGTTGCCATTGTTTCGACGGTCCAGCATGACGTCCCCAGTCCACCCACTGGACCGGACACAAAGGCCAGTGACAGCTGTTGACGCCGATGTCCAGCCTTCTTCTTCTTCTCCACGTGTGCAGATATCTCAATAAAGGTTTGGCATTATATTTTTTTTTTGCCACCTTTTGAAACAATCATCGTTTCAGCAGTCTCCGCCCTTGCAATCTATCGCTCGTTATTTAACCCAGGGGCGGACGAGACTCACGAGAGGAATGCTCGCTCTGAGGCTAGGGGGGGTCAGGGGTCAAGCTGCCTCTCGTCGGCCACCTGTTTTCCAGCCGAGGGGTATGCTCATACCCCCGCTCTGGGTCCATCTGGTGCTCCTCCGATTGTTCCCTGGCCAATAACAAGAGAGAAACCTTGGCTTGGAAAAGTCGAAATGACCAAATGCGCTCTATTGGACACTGTCCAGCGTTGCTAGGGTCAGCCAGGTTGACCATTCATCAGTCACGAGTTTGGTCTCGCTTCGTGCGGTCGTTTCAGGATTACCCGCGCTTGATTTCTGGTCCAAAGTGGACCTTGAGTGACCTCTTTGCCTGATAAGTGCCAGTTTTTGGGATTTTTCGGACACGATTTGCTGTTAAGTTTTTGGTACGTTGTTGAATGTTTTACGAATTTGGGAGGAATTATAGGGGTGATAATTGATACCTACACCAAAACCAAGCTGTATTACTGGGAATTGGCAGATAAATGACCGCTTGTTTTACGACTGATTTCCTCGAAAGCAGCGTTTGACATTCACGAGAAAAATTAGGCCTAGCTGTTTAATTTAAAACAGGAGGAGAAATGTGATTGGCAGATACAGCGTTAAAAGCGTGGAGCGTTTTAAATTCTGACAATCTTTGAAGGTCGTTTAATACTGTCAACATTGCTATCTCGGTTTTAATTTTTTTTTTTGCCTGCAGCTTTCTATTGCGTCGTGATATTCTAATTTGTCTTAGAAAAGTAAAGACCAAAATCCTTATTTTGTGATGAATTTTTCGAAAAATGCCGAAATTTTTTATGAAACATAGGTGGAAATTTTGATTTAAGAATTATTTTGGAAAAAAAAATTAACACATCACTGCAGCACTGAATTAAATAAAAAATGTATAAAGTAATATCCTAAATTCCCTATAGGCCTATTTTTTGTTTAAAAAATGGCTGGGAAATATATGTAGGCCTTCATGTATGACAATTGCATAATTTTCCAAATGATTTAAGCGATGACGTAATTGATTGTGGAAGAAAACATAATGGAGGTGGATTGAAAGTGAGGTTTATTTCTCTTTAACAAATTCCAGAACTTGCCAGTTTTTTTTCAAAAAAAAAGTTTTATAAAATTTAATTTTGCACTCTATAAAGTGTTCGTCGAAACCTCGACTTACTGAATGTACATTTGTCATTAAAAATTTCCGAAAAATAAAGTTCGTAAAACATTCCTGATATTCGAAAATTTTAATTTATCTGTCTGGCTTGCAAACAGTGATACTTTTCGCAAAAAAAAAAAATCGGGTGAGTTTTATCAAGAAAACCAGTTTTCTTCACGACTTGTTCATCAGTTGTTGTTTTTTTCCTCGTAAATTTTCAAAGAAAAATATCGAAATCGACTTTGAACCTTCGATGTAGCGAACAATAGTTTTGCAAGTGCCATGCGTTGACAACAACTGGCAATAAAAAGACATAAACAGTCAAAGTCCCTCCCATCCGCCCAATGGTAGCAATTGGGGCAACTTTAGTGGTTTGTTCTGAACAAATTGTTCAACTTGTAACTAGTGTTTAACTAGGCTACAGTGTGCCCTGTTATGAGGATAAAATTGTGCAGTTTGATTTTTACGATTGGGCATTCTTATAAGTGATTTCTATTAAAATTGCTTTTGTCTTTTGGGCTTATGCCCAATAAATACTCGCACTTAAAACTGCAGTAAGGCCTTCTAGCAGGTCTACTAAAATTGCAGCAGTTCTAAATATATTTCCAAATCCATTTACAGCTGAAAGTCTTACAGTATTTAAGATGTAAATACTTAAAGCGCAACTTGGAGGTCATCTGCGTATGATCTTGCAAATTTTTAACCACCTAATAACTAATTTGCATCCTAAAGTTTGTTTATTAAGTACAGCAGTTGTCTTCTAAAACCAAATAACTTCATTTAAAATACACTTTCATGTTTAAGTGTATAGACATTACATCAGATTTTTTTATGGCAAAAAGTTGTGTTTGTTGGCTGTCGATTGCAGGCATGAATATATTGAAAGCAAATAAATCGTGTTTGTTGTTTTGAAACAGACTTTGTGTTAAGTTTTAGCATTGTAAATTTTCACCTATTTAACCACGACCATCTTAAGATCGTTTTAAGGGAGGGGGAGGGGAGGTTCCTCTCTAATGAGACCATTGTTATTCAAGCTTCCTTCATCTAGCTTTAATTTCACGCGACATTGAAACAAGTGTCTGGAAACGTAAAATCTTGAAAGACGACTCCCAGAGGCTGCCGTTCCTTCCTAATTAATAATTGCAAAATGATGGGAGTTTCATTCGCAAATTGCTCGCCACACTCCAGTTAATTCCCTGAGATCAATTTCGATGTAAGAAAGAAAAAACCCACACACACACGCAGAGACAGTTATATTACTGTCTCTGCTGTTGATCTCTCACTATAAATATGGACTACGTGTGAGAGTAGTCGTTTCATCGATTTATGAGCTGGGGATATCCCATAGTGCAAACTTAAACACACAGCGCTCGTATCACTAATTATTGTTACTCTTGATTTTTAATTCTCGCTATCGACCCTCTTTTCAGACCCATCCTAATCAACGTTGAGGTTGTTTTTATTCTCCCTTCCTTCCTCCGGGCTTGCGGCCTATACGTGCGTCTAGGCCCTAAAACACGTACTGCAATTCCCTTCTTCGCCATTTTCATAATTAGTTTATATTGATCCGTCCAAACGCTCTTGAACTTCAAACTGCTGACCGACCTGTCTGCCATTTTCCCACATTGCCTGGTGCCGCCCTTCATTGTGCGAACACATTTTTATATTTTCACTCCCAAATTAGGTTAATGAGAGGCTGCTAATGAGCGCTGGCAAATTAGCATTTGCTGGTCGGATCATTTCGACCTAGCTAAGGCTGTTTGTTAATCCAGAAAATGGTCGAATTGAGGGTGCAGTCAGTCTAGGCTCTCTGTGAATTGGTGTCCAGTGTCCTTGCTAATCTCCTCACTTTGACGTTTTCGCTTCCTTTTTTTATAACCTTTTCTTTATTCCTGGATTAGGCCTGGATTAGTGCGAATACGGACGTTTCAGCGTCACCTTTGATCTATTTAGCAGCGAAAATAAAGACAACTTCTTTTGTAAAGAAAATTTAACACTTACCTTAAACTGGCAATGCAAGCTCTATTTTGTAAATTTTAATTCTAGAACGAAATCTATTGTAGACGCAACCGTTATAAAGGCAACTGCCTACAACATCTTATAACTTCTTTTGATCTTTACAGACATCTGATGGATGGCATTATAACTTGATGTTACACAAAAAAATGTTGAGTGGCATCATGTTATGTAACATTTCTTCTTTTTCAATCGAGTTCTATCAAGTAACTAGTTGTAGTGTTGACCATCCTTTTACAACTTATTTGACTTCATGACCTGGTGAAAACCTCATTGTGAGATTCTACTCCCGATATCACTATGATAACGTTAGTGATATCACTATATTTTATAGTGGCATCGTGTTTTTTTTAGTCTACTGATATCGGTTTAACGTTTTACTAATACTGTAGCAGTATATTTGCACTGATATTGCTTTTGAGTTTTTATACTGGTCTTTCCACCAGGGTGTACATGTATCACTTGGTACTGTATGATACTAATGCTGTAAACATTAATTTTATCACATTATTTTTTGATTTACTAGAAACACATGTACATTTTCTCATTTTTCATCATTATGAATATAATGACGTCAAACATAAGAGCCATTAAAGTGGATCTTTCATTACAAACTAGTTTATAATTGCAAACTGACTACAACATTTTAAACGACTGTTTTACAGCTTCATTTGTTCTTTACTGACACTTCATGTTATGTTGCATTTTTCTTCTCTTTTTGTAACAAGTTGTACAGTTATTGTTATAATTTTGATCCGCTTTCAGTTGGTACTCTTGAGGTGTCCCTGACCTCCTTTATGGACGGCCCCTGAATATCCACTTTACTAATTCGTTCAAGATTTTTCGTGTCGTTAGCACCGAGTTTCAAACTAATAATCAATTAGGAAAAAATATTATTACATTCGTGAAAAAGATTGTTCATTGGAGGAGGGGGGGGGGCGGATGAAATAAGGAGGTGTTCTCTTCTCACTTTTATTCAACGCTCAATTTAATGGTCTTGGATTATAAATAGTCGAGTGTATTAATGGGCATTATTTGTGCGGTGCGTGTATGTCGTCGCAATTTGGCTCCGGGTGACAGAAGAGTATTTTCGCTCTCGAAAATTATTGATCCCTGCCCTAATTTGGGCGACATTCCTGTCTCGTTACCACGCGTTCCTCTCTTGAACACTTTTGCCAAAAATTTCCGATTAGTGAATGTGTCACTCGCTCAGGGCAGACTCCAGATGTAGGGTAAAGCTACATACTTCTGCTTCGACGCATTCCATACGCCCACCTTGTACTTTGTGATGTTGTGTATGTGTATTTTTAGCACTTTAGGTAGGATCTTTACCCCCTGGTGAAAAGATCTGAATGTGATTCTCTACTGATATCACTGTTTCCATATTGATATCGCTATATATATAGGTGACTACTGATATTACATTGGCTTTTTGGACTACTAATATCAGTATGGCTAGTGGGATCATTACATCTTCTATTTATATCACCTCATTATCGGTATAATTGGGCTGATACAGTATATACTGATCTTTCCACTAGGGCCCCTACCAAATGGCATATCCATGAAGGCAGTAGGGTACTGAGTTAAATTGAAAAAAATCTAGACTGTTTGACCCCCTCCTATGTTAATTTATTTAAAAAATATGATGTAATTTTGACTGGAAAAATGACCAGAAACTTGTTGCCTCAATGTGCCCAATATGTGAAGTAGTATTTCAGTAAGCCTTCCAAATGACGTACGTTTTCTATCAATATACTGATAAATATACAAGTAAAGTTAATTTCCACTTAAACAACAGACATGCTGTTTTTCTTGTGTTAACAACTGTTCAATCTCAATTAAAAGTAAAAACCTTTTCTTAAATTGATGAATTCATTTTAAAATGTTTAATGAAGCCATTAATTTTATTTTGAAGCAGTTGAAAGCAGTTTTGGAAAATCATTTCATTGGCCTTGGCTAAATTTATGTTTATCACGTAAGCCAGAGTTTTAAGAACCTTTCAAACACCTGTTTCAAAGCGTCTAAAAATGAAAAACTTTTTTTTAAAATAAATTTTTAACTTTGCCAACTGGTATTAATATACATATATTAAAAATAAGCCTTGAACAGTCTTTGATTTTACTTTCTAATGCTGTATACATCATAATAGGATGGACTACATGTATATAGACCATGAATGTCAGGTTACATTTCGGTACTTCATACATTTATAAGCAAGAATAACTTACCGTGTATACCTCCAATCTTTATTCTTAGAAATGTTCGCTATTCTTCTATTGACAGTTTTACAGAATTTCATTTTTTTATATTTTCGGGTTTATACGCATTTCCGGGTTTATAAGCAGTGATTTATCCGCAATTCCCATTTTTAACCCACGCTTTAAAAGTTTAAAGTGTTTCATGTTTCCTACTTGTACAGGCCTAAATGTTTCCTAAATCCATTAGCTATTTTTAGTCAAAGTATTTTCAATTGACATCAGCGTCAATGGACTGCGATGTCTGTCTTCAAAAAAGTTCGCCTAAAAATGGTGGTACTTATCAGACTGCCCTCGTGGGAAGGCACCGAAATAACATTCAGTTTTTCTCCATTCTAGCGTCCTTTTTTCGTTGAAAAATTTATGTAATACTAAGTAAAGCTAGGTTGAGAAGAAGAAACTAAAAAAAAAAAAGGAAAAAAGGCTAGGGACTATGTGCCATGGTTTATGGGAGAAGATGATGTTCAGATTTACGAGGTCCATAAATTGAGCGTGGGACCCCTTTGTAGCATACAGTGAACACGCAGGGCTTTTATCTATAGGGCCGTTTAGAGCCTCAGTATTTCACGTTTGGAAAGATTACTGCGAGAGGAGGGGGGAGGTTAGGGGGCTAAGGGGGAAGAAAAATGGCCGACAGGAATTTGGTGCAATTTGGACGCGCGGAGGAGTGAGATGCCCCTTGCGGCTAACAACGCATTCGTGACAATTTCTTGAAATATAGCCTCCGATTTATGGGCCCTTAATGCCGAACCATCTTTTGTTATTCATCGGGATGAACGGGACGGGACATTCTTTCAGGGTGATCAGAGGAAGTCCCTTTCTCGAACAGGAAGTGAGGAGTCCAAGGCGGAAGGATACACCTACTGACCTCAGACTGATCAACTGCGGTTGACAATTAATTGCTTGAAGTCGATAAAAAATTAAAAGGTGCCAAACCATAACTTACCAAGTGCCAATATGCAAAATAAAAGTTACGTCTTTGGATTAACTATTCAGGAGAGGGGGAAAAACCTGAATGGTTTCGTGAAAGATTGCACCGATTTGATTTCGTTCATGCTTCAAACAAATTATGCAAAATCATTTCATTTCATAGCATCTAATTCCCCGCGGAAACACTTTTTATAGCGACAGGGGTAAAGGCACGCAGATGTCCCAAAAATAGGCGCATTTTCAAGAGCAATAAATCGGTTACAAAACGAACCATTCCGATTTTAAATTGGACATCTTCTTGCTGATTAAAACGCTTTTTTTTAACCTTTGCATGGGCAAGTTTCGTTGCTCTTGGGTATTTAATCAGCAATTTGAGATGTACTGTATATTTAAATTGTCACTGGATTAAACCTATCCTTCGGTTAGGTCTCCTTTAATCGTGGTAACCAAATAGCCCTGCGGAATAATGGCATGGAAATGAGCCAGTTATTCAAACCGCATCGCCAACATTTTCACGGACTAATTTGCCAACAATGCTAATAACTCGATGACAACGCTATCCAGTAATTCGGTTAATCCATCATCTAATCCTTTTTAATGCCGATTAAAATCCACTTAAAGCTGCTGCGGCGCACACGTTCCTTCGCGTCCATTATGGAAATGTAACTTAACGTACACATAATGTGCATATGGCCCCAATAAAAAGGCGCTCCTGCCTGCAGCCGGAAATGCAATCACGCTAAATGCTAATTTTTGAGCTTATTTAACGAACCTGGTCGTAAATTCTCAACCATTGAGCGACTAGCATTTTCCAGCCGTAATTCAGCTCTGACGAATGAATCGCTTTAATCATTGCGTGTTCTGATATTTTTGGGTTAAAAAAAATATTGCGCGAAAATTATTTTGAATGTTTCTCATAAATATGAATCGAATAAAAAACCGTCGGTGCTGCCACCTCCAAGACATGTCACGAACATAAAAATAACAATTTATAGAACGCAATCATGTTTGACACTTTATTTTATGTTTGCATTTCATTTTACGACCTTAACAACAACAATAATGAAGCATTATGCTTCATTATACGGCCAAAAATAATGATACCTGTTATTTTCTTGTACAAATACATGAAATTGCACAGGTCTTTGAGGCGGATGGAATGCAACTCAGACTCGATAATTTTTTTTCCTGGTTTAAAGTTAATTTGTCATTTGAGAGCTAAGGCCAGCGACAGCAATCTTCATTTTATTTAAAAATTAGTTTATGAGTATTTGTATTTTTCAATTTTATTTTCCTCCTTAAAAACTATGTAATGAAATATTAGTTTGATATTGAATAAAATTTAAACTAAAACCTTTTTAGCTCACAACTTGAGATTTTTTTTGAGTTCACTTTGGAACGAATACCAAACCTAAATTATTTACACAAGTTTGTAAGTAAAGGCGAGTTTCGTAATGCGGCATTTCGCTTTGCAGTCAACTTTCTAGGAACCTATCTTGGCCGTTAAGCGAGGTATGGGTGTACTTTTGTCCTGCAAATAAATACTTATATATCGGACTTCAAATCGTTTTACAAAATTATCGTGTGTTTGCCATTTAGCCAAATTGTCCAATGATTAAACGAAAGTTATAAAAGAAACTGATCTGGATACTACGTGTAACATTTAACAATTTCCGTATTTTGTGTGGATAGTGAGTGATATTTACTTCATTTCCTCCAGCCATTACACGCTCAGGTTAGAGCTGCGGTGTATGTATTTCGAGCACTCTTTTCTGATTCTGATCGTGATGTGCAATTATACATACATGTACTGTATTTCGAAACGCATGGTCTCAGTTTTCAAGTGGTGTAACAGATGGTGAACACATTGCGTTCAACTATTCGGTGGCCAAAAATGCGAGACGCCATCGAACGGATGATCCGAGCGTTGAATTTAAGCAGCTCGTCAGCCTTAATTGCTGTTTAACATACGAGTGCAAGACGAAACGGAAAATTATGAAAACGTCGCTGACATAGCGATGGATGGGACAGACAATTCAGTAACGCAATACGAAGAGGGGCTTTTTGACGATTTGGCAACACGAAAATTACCACGAAGGCATGGCGTAGCGAAAATATTTACCAAAACTTTCTACCCTAAATAAACCAGAACCCAGGCGCTGATAGAAACAATGCAATTGTTGGCCTCCTACTACTCCTACACGTAGCTTCGAAATCAAAACATGCAGTTGTATGCTGGCATCCGTAGCAGCCATTTGAAGAAAGACAGACCGGAAGTCACGTGGGCCAGGGAAACGCGCCTGATTGGTTGGTACATATGCTGGCACGCGCAAGAAACAACCACGTGTATTCTATACCCTGGAGAAAAGATCAGTATTTGATTCTCTAAATCACTACGATTATATACTGATGTCAGTATAACCTTAGTGATAACAGTAAGATTCTATACTGATAGTCTGATATCAGAATTTTAGTGGTTTTTGGGACTACTAATATCAGTGTGGTTAGTGATATCACTACATTTTTTAATAGTAATATCAGTATATGATCAGCGTATACCGATATCTACTGTACTGCCTTATCATATCCAGTAGGCGCCATAAAACATTATCGTTGTTACAATTTTTGAATCGAATGTATTTTCTGTATTAAATAAATGTTAAAGAAACGAGCGTATTTGAAATGAGAAACTTTAGTATCAAAAAATCGTTTTTTAAAGCATGTTTAAAATTCGTACTTTTTGTAGTTTTCTGTTAGATAAAGTGATTTTCAATGCCACACATGCATGGAGGTGTCAAATGCTGCCAGATATACATATAGGCCAACCTAATTCTGGTGTGATTTTTGAGGCTAGATTATTATCATGTTGTTATTTTAAATACCTGTCCTTAGGCAGCACAGATATGAATAAACTAAATTAATAATGCATGTAAAATTACTGTTTTTTTTCTCTAAAACTGAGGTGACATTTCACCCTTTGTATCATCTGTTTTTTACTAAATTGACAAAATATTTACTTAATTCTTAACGAGATTATAGCCATGGTCGCAAACCATGTTGTATGTTGTTGTTGTTCATTTTTTTAAAACTGATCACTAATTAAACAGTTAGATTAATATGCTCACTTTTAAATAGAATGGCCCTAAAATACTTTCTGGAGTTGATTTATAATTACGTTTGGTATGAAATTGCCTTTGGCATATTGAGACTGGCCTGTCTCCAGTCTGTTTTCATGGATCCCAATTTGGAAGAGATTCTTTCAACTTAGTTTTGGTTTTCAACTTCTCTAACACTATGAATCTCGGATTGTTTCTCGGACATCTTCTGGGGATTTTTTCAATATTCTCCTTAGTTGCATTCTTGACTCTCAAACTCACTCTCGCTATAAATGGGTTTTATCGACCATCGCAAAGGGGGAGTTAGGGGGGGAGGGGTATTATGGTCTTGCCGCTGAGATTATCACTTGAAAATTTTAGGAATTTGCGAAAGCGAGGGAAGAATTCTCACCGTGCTTTTGTAGGAATGTGCCAAATTCACTGCCTCATTGGACATTCCTTGAAATTTCTCTGAATTTCTCCAATTGTCGACCTCTTGTAGCACCTTCTTCGACCAATAAGAGACCAATTCCGCATAAGGATAGCAAAAAAAAAATCAAATTAGTGGCGTAGTGAAAAATGAAATTCCAGCTGCAGTAAAAGCACCCACATTTTGCACACTATTGCTCAGCAACTTCTAATTTTTTTTTATTAAATTCTGGCGTAAACTTTTGGTGCATTTGTGATTACTAACATTATTTTTTAAGCACAAATGGTGACATTTTTTTCCACCTTTTCAATAAAATGTTTGTTTGTTAAGTATAGTATAAGTGATAAAGGGAGCCCCATAGGAAAGTAATTTTTTTAAAATAATTTCTTTATTTTAATGCTGAAAATGCTATTTCGCAGAAATTAGTAAAGCTGCTACAAAATTGATGATTTGTTATTTAATAAATATCCCCATCGATGTTTTTGCTACAGAATTAAATTTGAAAAAGCCTGGGAAATTTTCTTTGGTTAAGTCAGGAATAGCTTTGCAAATTTTTGCACAAAACTAAACACAAATGAAGGATTTTTGCCAGATTTCAACAACTATAAAAATTTGTAATGAAGGGACTGCGCAAGGATAAATTAATATAAAATTATCATATGCATGTAAATCATAGAAAAATAAATAATTAAATTTGGTGTTTTTTTTTAAAAAAAATAAAATAAATAAAAAGTGTAATTCCAGTCTATGTATGCAGGCACTGTTAGTGACCATTGTCCTAGCAATTCAGGCAAGCCTGGGTCAGCTGTGACAAAGAAAAGGTCATTTGACAATTAGGTGCCATAAGGCGGTTGGGTTGAAACCAAATTCACGAATAAAATTAAAAGGGAGGAAGGTATTGTTTCGCAAATTACGTCTAGTAACGACGCTCCCCCTAATGGGGTGCGTGTGACCACCCTCAGCCTTTCGCATGCAAGATCTTCGCAGAATTACATTAAAGAATCCAGACTAATAAAAAATAATAAAAATGAAATACAGGCTTCTATAAATTCATACGTTTGCCGCTTGATAAAAAGAAATTGGAGCGGTTGTGTTTGTGTGCGTTTGGGGGGCATCCAGTAATTGAAATTTTCGTTTTTAATGTTTTTCTTCTCGGTGCTTCTGTCAATATCCCTGTTGTGGGAATTTCCCATTGACGAATTGCTAGGCTCCCCTCGTCTTCGCTGTCCAAATCCTGATATAGGATCTCGTAAATATGAATGAGCCCGCGGACCATAATTTCCTGGCTTTGACGAATTTCAAAATTGCGACGAAGGCAAAAAAAAAAAAAAAAAAAAAAAAAAAGTCGAACGTTGAGATCTGAGGAAAGTTTATAAAAACTGCATAAATTTTAAATCGCGATGGGACAAGGTGCTCAACCTCTTGAACTGGATAAACGATATTCAGGTGCATGGGAATAGGCACTGAGCTGCATCAATCTGCATCCACACCCCCCAAAATGAAAAAAAAAGTTGTGCAGATGAACCACTATAAAAAGAACGCATTTCTGTATTTCTTGAAAAATGGACGAAAAAGGGATGAAAAAAATAAAAATATTATATTGTGTTGGTGAGTTAGGGGCAGATATAGGGGGGACGTGTGTGAATGCCAAATATGAAAAATGGGAAATGATAGTGAGATGAGACGAGGGCCAATTCTTCGAGGGGGAAATATGAAAAAGGGGGCAGAGGGGAAATTGAATTTTTTATTTACTATACATACATTCTTTTGAAATCTTGATTGAACAGCTGTGCATAAAAAATTCAAGCAGATGATGTGTTAAAGTATGCCGAGCATGGCTAAGGGCAACGTGGCTCAGGGGCGACCCCTGGGCCGAGGAATCCAGATGGGGCTGGACCGATGGGACAATCGCCACTTGGGTACACATTTCAACTCGGGTTTGAAACCCTGTCACGAGGGCAGGGTGTCTCGGAGGCAGCTGAGGGCGGCGTTTTTTTATGCTTTTTAAAACTCGAGTGTTGGGTATGTGCGAAAAATTGAGGATTATATAAGCATGGGATTTGAAGAGGGATTACTTGCAGCCATTTGCAGGAATTTATTTTGGTAATTTTTTTTAAAAGACGTGTTCCAGAACTCTCGTATTTTTCGAAAAAATGTGCTCCTGTCCATTTAAGAAATGACTAGCATTTATTTTATCGTGTAATCTCAATGACATCGGTAAATTTGACCAAAATATCTCATTTCGCCGTTTTGTTTGTCCAAATACAATTCGAATTTAAGGTGTCTGTACAGGACGGGAAAGTTCTTGAAAATTCAAGGATTGAATATTAAGGTAATTTAACTTCTTTGATGAAATGTTAGGCATAAGTCTTGATACGTCTTCAATTTGGCTTCAAAGTCACTGATTTTATGTAATTCGACAGTTTAGGAAAATTCCAAGCAAATCCTCTGTAATCCACCCCTTATTTTTTTAAATTCATTTTTGTCGGAATACTGCCTCTTTAGAAGTAATAATCATTGTTCTTCCATGCGACCACAGACTACCAAAGGCTTGCAATTTAGAAATCCTAGAATTATGCTGGATTCTTGCGACTCTGGAACATCTGAAAATACCCTTAATTAAAAAAAAAATTCGTCGAAATACTGCCTTGAATTAAATGGCACCCTGTAAAAAATAAGGTTAGCAACAACAACTAAATAAAACGTTTATCGTCTAAAAATTAAAAAAGCACCCAGTGTGACCAGACGGTCCTTATCATTATTATTGGTTGCATAATGTATTTGGCATAAAATTGTTTATGTCGTGGTTTAACCTGGAAATTCATTCCGTGTGGGCTAAATTTAATAATAAAAAATAAAAATAAAAGAAATCATCAATGAGATGTCCCATCAAATGGGAGGCCCATTTTTCAATTGTCTACTAAAGTTTAACCGCCCTCAAAAATACACTTTTTATCACACAAAAAAACCCCTCTCTATTTTTGTGTGAATTGAATCATCAAAATTAGACTGGAGATGACCGCTCTTTGCCAGATGTTGGGTGTTAATTTTAGGACAACCAAATAAATGCTCGGTTTGACACTGTCTGTTTGCCCAGTGGCATTGACACATTTGACCGCCTCCTGGGTCACGATGGGGTTGAATTGGGTGAATTTCGTCAATGAAAACACCGTAAAATTGCACGCTGGGACTGAAATTCCTTCCGCTCGTAAATCGTTGTTCCCATTGCCATTCCAAGCACGAAACTATTTAGGGCGAAAATAAAATAACCGATGTGCATGCACAGACATAGTAGGGTATAAGCAGACGTGTTTTAGCCCAGTTCATCTGCTACCGAACTGGCTTGTCCCAATTTCAATTTTGAAAATACAGGGATTGAAATTTCGATGTTGTGACAGATGTTCTCCGTTCATTTTTGATGTCGTTTTCAGAGGGAGATGCTCTGCAATGGCCGCATTTTTGAAACTCAAATGCTAGAAAAATAAACCCTGGATCCATCGGTCTGAATTTCATTTTACGAGTTTGAGTTACGACCAATTGGGTCTAAGTATTAGACATCTATATTTTGCAAGGAGATCACACACCTGGAAAACAGGGAAATATCAGGGCTATAAAATCATGGGCGGTAAAATCAAGGAAGTTTAAGGTAATTTTAGCACTTTTCAGGGATAATTTCAGGGAATTCTAGCAGTTCTCAGGGTTCACCAGCATGAATTTGTGAAGAAAGAAATAACACAACGTTTTTGCAACAGACACATTTCTGGATTGATTTAATCATTGTTAGTAAATGGAAAGTTTAGTGATAACTTGTTAAAATTAGTGCATTAGCTTTCATAGCCAGATGCGTTGATCAATTAAAATAGTCAGGGAAATTTAACAGAAGGGAACACAGGGAAATGGATCATTTCGAACCCTAATTTCAAACGAGGGCATTTCGATGACACCCTGTATTGCGTGCACTTCTAGTGGCTTTTGTCCCTCTACATTTCCCTAATAAAGCAGTGAAATTCGCCAATTTGCAATTATTCCCATGGGACCACCTTCGTTTTCCCCTGAATAGGGATTTATTTTTCCCATTATCCCCTTTCCTCCGGCTGCTTTATATGCAACATTGGCTGGCGCCATTATCACCTACCCCTCGGTTATGACCCGGAGGGGTTATTGTATTCTGTAAGCGTGTAAAGGGATTTGATATTTCGTGTGATTTAAAGTAATAAAGGGGAACGTTATCCATCCTTGGTGGGCCGAATCGAAATTGGGTATCTCATCCGAGGTCGGCTATGAAAATTGCAAACCTCTCAGAGGCTGCTGGGAAATGAATGTAAAACGAAATTGGGTAACAGGGGGATCTTTTTTTTTTCCTTCAAAACTTTTGAAATATTAGTTTGGAAATTTCTGACTTTTTTCCAGACCTTCACATTGTTTCCCCTAGGCAGTATTGACACATTTTTTCTAAGACTAGACTATTTTTTGATACCAGATACTTATATTAATTGTGATGTCAGTATAGTCATCAATCGCTGAATTAACATCAAGAAACATGTATGAATATGGATTTTACGTTATTTTAAGACATGATTTATTTATCGGGCTTGCTAAGTTTATTTTCTTCAATGAAGTCATCTAATAGATTGGGGTCATCCAATAGTCTTGTTATTTTGTTTTAATTTGAAAATGCCTCGTTTATTTACTAAGCATGAAATAGATATTTATTAAAGATGAACTTGAACGAAGTACCAAAAGAATCAAAATAATATTGAGAAAAATCTTGCGACCTCCAAAAACATGTTTCTATTCTCTCAATGAAACTTTCGACGATGGGCATCAGAAGCTGCATAACAAGAGCTCCTGCGCACCTGGAATGTTAGGGATATATAGGGAAAGTCAGGGAATAGATAAATGGTGTGGAATAGTCAGGGAAAACTCCATAATAAGTTAGATGCATTGAATTTTGAGTGGCAATCCAGGGAAAGATACTCTTGAGCACTAAGTAATTTATTTCAATTGTTTATAAACATTCATATTTTGGTTTTATCAAGTTTATTTTTTTTTATAAATAAATTCGGACATTTCAAAATGATTTTCTTCTGTTGCATGGTGGATGTCCTCTTGGGTCGATCTTATTCTATCTTTTGTCAAAAAACAAACAAACTTATAATACTTGTGAGAAAGTTATCTTTCCTGAATTATTTTTTGTGTGGATGGAAACCACCCAATTTAATTGGGTGTCCTGCTTCAAAAAGACACCCCTCTATTTTGTTATATTTATTTACAAATGTATTTTTTTCTGTTTTGAATTCATTAATTGGTTCTTCAATTGTTCGATTGCTGAACCAGTAAATTATTTTTTTATTGCGGGAAAACAAAAGTATCAAAAGGTTTTGTCAATGTGCAAGTGGACGCTCCTACTTGTAAGGAGGTGTTATTTTTCGGATGACTCCCTATCTGTGTGTGTGTTCTTGCAACGGTAGTCGGAAGTTGTTGTACGCACTTCCGCTTCCCCTGGGTTGCCCTTACCCCTCCTAAAGCTCCCCTTTTGAACGCATGAAAAATGGCTGCTCTTTCATTCATTTATTAATTTATTGTGTTGGGGGTCACGGCAGCTGCACTCGCCTGTAATTCCGATTCATCATACGAATTAAGTTTAATGAATTTATTAGTTTTGATTGCTCTCTATGTCAGCGAATTAAATAAACCAGCATTCGAATTCGTTGTTTAGAACGCAGGAAATGCAACTCGTAAATGTCATTGGGTCAAGAAAACACTTCCCTGACTGCGACCTCTCAGACTACAGAAACTAATTTCGGTTTTTAATTTTTTTTGGGGGGTTCATTTGTCTTCTGGGCGTTGCTCCTATCACTTATTGCCACCTGTTTGATGGTCGATACATTGTTCATACGTCTTCCTTCGATTGACTTTTCATGTTTGGAAATCACCACACCCTTATTTTCTTTTCCCTCTAATAGAAATGAATTTTTGGTTTAGCTATTTTAGCGATGATAACATCTGTACAAAACACTTTGAATTGCTACCTGTCCTCCCTGATGGTAACAAATTTCGTTCTGGACATGTGCCATTTTTTGTAATTTTTTGAAAGACAGCCTCAGGTGGAATGAAACGTTGACAAATCCCGTTCATGACGAAGAAAAACAAACCGAAATGACAGTGGACAAGATTTTTTTGTAGTGATTGTTTTTTTTGCAGAATTTGATTTCTGCATCTGTTGGGAAAACTGCAATTTATTACTACGCAGAAAAATAATTATGGATGTGGGTATTTGAGACTGTTAAAAGGGATGGGAGGCTTTGGTATGATAAAAATTGGGTGTTTATTGGTTTTACGAATTCATTGAGATTTAGGTCCTTATGGGCCTACGGAGACTCTGCTTGCAAAATTTCAAAAATACTTCGAATTTATTTGCCAAAAACGTTGAGATTGAGGTGCGATTACAAATGATGGATTACAGCCCACATTTTGGTTTAAAAAAAATATCAATACAAATAAAGGTTTTAGAAGTATGAAAACGCCGCTGTCATTTTTAGAGACTAAACATCACAAATGAGCGATTCTAGTTAAAATTCGACGTAGAAAAAAAATTGTCGAAATATCAATTAGGGGCGTGTCATAAGTTAAATGTTTTTGAAAATCGTGACCATAAACAACATATTTGACTATTTTCCGTGTATTCAAGTATAATACGAGTATAGCAATTTTCTTAAGTCTTTTCTTAAGTAATCAAAAGGAAAATTGACAAGATAAGAATTTTGTTTTTGGAGAAACTAGACTATTGATATAATTAAATTATGTGCAGCTCAGTTAATTTGTAAGTCGCTACGCTGTATTAAAGTATAATGATACTTTCGGAATCAGAATATAACAAATGCTTGAATAATTGTTATAATGATAACAATTATTCAAGTATTTGTTGCTTGAATAATTGTTATAATGATAACAATTATTCAAGTATTTGTTATATTCTGATTCCGAAAGGCAAATCAATTTAATGCCCAAAAATGCAGTGTGTTAATGCACTTTAAAAATTAAAAACAAAATATGTTTGTACCACATAATGTTGGACTAGATTTCAAAATATATAAGCTAATGCGTGACAAAATATTCTAAAAGTATGCCCATTTTACACAAGAAATATACCAAAAATATTATGAATTGGGTCTTTTAGTATATTATGTAATATGCCTAAAATTATATTGCATGCAAAATATTTAAAAATATATTCTTACATATATGATAAATTATAATAACAGCTATGTTATGCTATTGTATAAAAACTATGCAATAGTTTTAAAATACATGGCAGAATATATTTTAAAATATTTTGCATGCAATATAATTTCAGATATATTACATGCTATACTAAAAAGTCCCAATTCATGATATTTCTGGTATACTAATTGGCGTATTTTTAGAATATTTTGTCACTTATTATCATTTATATTTTGAAATATATCGCAACATAATGTGGGTTAGCTCTAACATTCACTTGACACGAGTGATAATTAAAATAAAAGCTCGTTCGTAAATTGATAATTTGTTTTTTTGACCGAAGCACCGTGTACTAAAATCATGGGCACTTATTGAGTCCTTGAAAAGTCATTGATATTGCATCACCAGATCCAGTCATGTCCGACTACCTTCTGCAATTTGTGCTGCAATGCGATCATTGGACTCATTTGCACATTTTCGTCTTTACATCAATGCATTTGCCTTCGGTCGATTGACTGCTCTGATCATTATCTTTATAACCAGCGTAATAAGTATTTGGGGGTCAATAGAGGGCGTGCGCCTTCCGGTTATTAACGTACGCCGTCTAATTATCAACTGTTTTATTGCGTTTTAATTGAAATTTAATTCGCCGAATTTTTCGGTGTCATCGCCAAATGCGACCCGCGATTTAATTTACGATTTTATTGCTGTTTTGCAGGTTGTTCAATCGCGAGATAAAAGTGCTGTGCCAAAAACGTTTCGACTTACCATATATCTGCTGTTTAAGAATAAATCCATATCAGATCGGTTTGTGTCCCGACGTGTGATGCCAGCGCCGAAGACAGTTGCTTCGCACTTGGCTTCAGGTAGGAAAAAGTCGATTGTCCTTTTATTGTTTTAACTTATAAACACGATGTAATGCGAAAGAATATTGGTCGTTTTTGTGGCTGCCATGACCCTAGAAAGAGGTAATTGATTCGTGGAGACCACGTGATAAACTTAACTGCACTCGTTGGTCAGCAGTGGTTAAGCATGGTCAGGCGCTGATCGAATTTTGTTTGGCGAAGATAAACCGATTTTCACGTAACCTATAATTTTATTAAAATTATTTTTTATTTTGCAATTTTTTGTTCACCAAAATGAAGAAATTTATCAGTCAGTTTCATTGAACTATACGACCTGTTAACTACGATGTCAGTGAATGATATCAGTTTTATTTTATTTTTCCAAAATAAATGATCCGTTGATTGATTTCGGACTGATATTGAGTTAACCCCCTTTTCCCCAGCTTCGTGAGCACTTTATGAACGCCCCCCCATTGGACTCTGTAATCTGCAGTTGTTAGTTTTCCAGAGTGTCCAAGAGATGGATGCTCGTGAAACTTCAACATGTGAGTGGATGTCCACGTGTCCAACACAGTGTCATGACTAATGCTGGTGGTCATGACATTCAGATCGTGTTAAATAAAATACTTCTTGAAATCTACATCGTTTGGTAACTTTTGGCCATCTCCTCGCTGTGCTTGTGTTTCGTGCTCAGTAGCAATTAGTCCAGGGATGACCATTAATCAGAGTCGGTTTAGTTAGCCCCCTGCAGGGCCTGGCGATCGGCCATTTCTCACTTCTTTTCTGCTCGTATGGCAAACATAAATCTGGCCAAGTTGTTGCATTGTTGTCGGAAGGAAAAGCAGATTCGTCTTAAGCTCCTTACGATATCCGCTTACAAGAAAATACTCCGAATACGGTGTAATAAGCCCGATTGCGATGCACCAGACGAATGTCCGGTGGTCAGCCGTGGCTCCAGTTCTGGTTTTTGTAACGTTGACCATAGCTATGATGAGCACCCTGTACGGATTAGGACAAACGCTTGAGGGCCCTGGAGAAAAGGTCAGTATGTGTTGCTCTACTGATATCAGTATGATTTAATACGGATACCAGTATAACCTTAGTGATATCGGTATAATTATATGCTGGTTTTTGGGACTGCTGATACCAGTATGGTTAGTGATATAAATATTGTAGTGGTTTTTGGGACTGCTAATATCAGTATGGTTCGCGATATCACTACATTGTTTTAGTAATACAGCCTGTATCAGTATATTTGTACTGATATCTAATGTACTGATTATACTGATCTTTCCACAAAGGATATCACTCTCAGAAACGAGCAGCTTTTGAGACACCCTGTATAGAGGAGGTCGATTTTTGCGAAGTTTACTCACCTTTTTTTGTCCAGGGTTTTGGTGTCGACTCTCCCGTCATTATTATGATGACCATCACGCCGTGTTATTAAAATGGATGGTTCGTAATTCAGCCCCTGGAAAATTAAGACTAATTCGTTTCATCGACTGCTCAATTCACCCCCCGTCACTTTTCATTTATTATTTCCATTCATATTAAAACCGCGTGTGTACCTCATAAGGGGAGCCGAATCTGTTAGGAGCGTAGTGTTTTAAGTGGCTGCCTGTTCTTGTTCGACCTCCCCCTTACTAAACTCTAAATCAAAATGACCAGCAGCACAGATTCCTCAGCTACTTAATCGTGGCTTCTGCTGGACATTGAAGTTATTAATAGTGTTGGAAATAGATGTGGAAAAGCCTTTGATTGAAGTTTAGGTCAATGAAATCATCCAATAGTCAGTATTATTAGCATTGTACAGTTTATTTTTGTGACAATTAGGTTACTCGTTTGGATAGCCCTGGTGATGAGATCATTAAATGATTCTGGGCTGATATCACGATGCATATACATGTACATTACTGCATGTGGCATCAGCATGCTTACTGAAACCTCATATGATATTAAGCCTATAGTGAACTCACTAATTCACACACTGTTGTGATGCTTAGTGACATCACTATATATGGACTGATATCAGTATGCTTTGTGTTATCTCGATGATAAGTTTGTAGTGATATCACTATATATATTTACATTCTTGTAATGCTGATACCAGTATGGTTAGTGATATAAATATTGTATATATATATACACACAGCAGTAGACAGTGATGCTTACTGCTTAGTGATATCAATATGTATATTGTTTTTGGTCTACTGATATCAGTATGAGAACATTAGTGATATCATTATATAGTGATATACTGATACATGTTCATGTACATATATATTTTTTTAAATTTTTTTTTACTACTGATATTGGCATGCTTAGTGATATCACTATATATAGTGACAGTGTTTTTTGTACTACCTTTATGGATGGGTTCCTCATCCACTGAAATTGCTAATGTACATGTATCAGTATATCGTTTATCTGATTGAACAACCACTTCGTGAAACCGTTTATGAGACATCTGATAGGCTACGTTCTTGTCTTTATCGTTTCTAATTAAAATTTTATGCGTGAGATTTTTTTTGTTTTGTTGTTAAGCTGAAAATTTGTTTGCCAGAATCACTTTGTTTGTTTGGCCTGCGCTATTTCCAGAGACGTTTAAGTGTTTTATCTGGTAATAGTTTTAACGTTCAATTCTCTGCGGATGGAATAATACACGTCGCTGTAGAAGAACTTCAGGAAATTTAATTCTATTAGAAATGGTTGTTTTTTTAGCCTTTTCTTCTTCGATGAATTGACTTAATTTCGTCTTTTGTGCTCTTTTGTATAGCTTGCATTACTAGGCGTTATAGTAATTCTAAGAATTTTTTTCTTTTCGTTTTTTTTGTTGTAAGACAGTACATGTATGCTCAATAATATACACGTCGAAAATGAAGGTATATTTCAAGCTTTTTTTTGTCTTCCAGAGCGTTATTCAATTGCAATTGTTTCGTTTCAATGTGGGTTCCTAGGGAATTTCCCCCGTTGTCTCGCAATTACGCTCTTTCCCTTTAATATCATATTATTGCGCTAGAAGCCTGCTATTGATTTTCGCTTCATCTATCTTTTTTATTTTATTTTAATATAAGTAAGGCTTAGTATGAGACATTTCCACTTTCCATCTGGCACCGCCATCAAACGCGACTTATTCCCACTTTTTAATCTTAGACATTGGAGAAATATTTCCAATCGTGTTTCCGGCGATTCGCGATATAAATATATTTTTTTTATTATAGCGTAGTTTTCTTCGTGGAAAGAAATCTCTTGACTTTCCTAGTTTTGGGGCATATGGATTTTAACCCAATTTAAAATGGCTTTCTGTTGCTGACAGTAGTATACTGCTGGGTTGAATTGAATTGAATTTGAGTGCTTCGAAGTACGGGGTTGATTAATTAGGTAAAATAAAACTCAAAGTACGTGTGTACACTGAATCAAAATTTAAAATGTTTATGCATAATGCAAATAAAACTTTAAATTTTAAACTTGGTCTTCGTTTTATTATCCGATAAAAAAGTTAGCTAGACCTGACAAAGGAAGTAATTTCTCAATCATAATGTCATTTTGATTAAATTTTGTTCGTATTTGGTATTAAAATTAATATTATTTAGAAAAGGTAATTAACATGTTTGATACCTTCTGACTTTTATGTGTAACTGTGTACCCTAGTTTGGGGCCTAGCGGAGTCCCTTTTTGTATACTATATGGTACGGTCAATAATTTTAATAGTATACGTACTGATATAATTAATTTTAAATTCCAGAAAATCAACGGTAGAATAATTTTTACTCATGAAGTAGAGCTTCGTTATTCTGTTAACGACCAATTATGACAGGATGAACTTTTAGTTATTTTATTACAAATTTCATAGTGTATTTTCTAATTAAAATTTATTAAACATTATTATTTAATTGTAAAACGTTTTTCTTAAAAATTCATAATTTTACTTGGAAATCTCCGCTTTAACATTTGTGCTCCAATAATTTCTTTCTTTGTTTATATCAGACTCATTACTAGCACCAACAATAAATCAAAGAGTTACATATATTTCGCTTGGTTGTCCAATTTCCTACCAGTGCTGAAATAAATCACAGAGGGGAAAAAGAACGGAAGTGACTTATAAAGTTTTTCTGAAATTATTTTCCGAAAAAATTTACGCCACAACTTACGATTTTAAATATAAAGTTTTGTCTGCATTCCCATTTTTTGCCATTTATTCTTCGTTTGTCATTGTGAATGCTGTTCTGGATGTGAATTCTTATTCAAGACAGATTTAGATCCATGAATTTGAGCAAATGCTTTTTGTCTGCGTTTTATGACCGTTTTATAATCATTTCATTGTTTTTGTCAATATTTTTTTTTCTGCTCTGGTGGTCCATTATGGCACCCGGATATGTTTATATGATAAATTGCATGGGATGATGGCATGTACCGGAATTTATATACACTAAAGAAACAAAAACAACAAAACAACAAAAACAATTGGAATAAAAAGCATACTTCGAGTGTTTTTTAAGTTATATAGGGCTCAGCATGATCGAGAATGTGTAATGAAAATATAATTGACGATCAGCTATTTTGGTAGTCGAATTACAAGCTAAGCGTATCAACAACCATTACCTATTTATGTTTCTACGCTAATTGCTTCCGCTAACTTATCATTTATTTTGTTTTTCTGTATATTTGGCATTTATGTTTTATCAATGCCTGCTTCTATTGTAGGTCCTTGGGTTTTTCTTTTGTCTGAAAATGCCTCTGGAGATTGGCATCAATTAAGCGGTTGAACATTTTTTTTTATTTTCTCTTTAATTCATTTCATGCATCTGCAAATGATAAATTGAGAAGCTAGCTTAGTATAATCTTCTTTAATTCCCTGAAGGCCGACTTCATTATTGCTCTTTGCGTGTATACATGTGTTTTATTGCGGAAAGCAGCTAATGTATCTCGTATACAGGGTGCGCCAAAATGTTTGAAATGCATTATTTCGTTTTGATTGTTTCATTATTATAATTATGATGTGGAGACGTCTGAACCTCCCTTACTTATGACAATCCTCTTTCGCACTTAAGGCAACTTGTTCGGCAACGAAATTTGATCTTTCAAGGAAGAAAAATTTGCATTTTTATAAAATTAAAAATCTAGGTCCTATAATTGTGATAAAATTCTTGGATTTTTGTAAGGTGCTTATGTCGTTAATGTCGTCTTTTTATCTTTTTATAGATATTATCCCATTCGTAAGATGTCATTTGCTGTTATTTATTAAATATACTTAATTTTTTTAAATTTAAATAGTTGTTTAAAATGTTAAAAAATGTAATTCCTCAGACAATTTTATTTCATTGATACTGGCCCGGGTGGAAAAGTTGATTATGGCTATATATGAGGAAACTTCAATATCTGAAAAAATTCTTGATAAAAATAAAGTATAAACATGAAAAAAAAATGATTAAACTTTATTGCTACTCACTTTGAACAATAAACTGAAAATGGAAGATAGAAAATAGAGGATGGCAATAATCATGCGTCCGCCTTTCTTATTCATGTGCAGCTATGTTTGCTTTCCAATACTCATTGATTTCCGCTTCCTGTTTCTCTGCCTGCCACGTACAAGTACCTCAGTCGCCCAATCCTATTCACTCGTCTCCAGTTTCTCACTCGAAAATCCCACATTAGCTCGGATTTTCTCTCTTCTAAAATGCCAGGATTTCTGGATCCAAGATCCGTCTTCGCTTTTGCCTTTTTTTTTCTGGATCCATTTCTGTTTCTAAGCCAATTTCTTCCATCACTTTTAAGTAGCACGGATCGTTGCTCACACGCTTCTTGACCTCTCAACGGTGGGCAAGTGAGGGTCTGTTGAAAATGACCACGCATGATCGCCAAACGAATGTCATTGTAACCTAAAATATTCACATGTTTTTTGTTTCAAATACTTATTATGGTTGTTAGATTTATGTTCTCCAATTAGAATCGGACGTCCACTAGGGTCTGAGCTATTTTTTATGGTTTCAAAATGCCCCTTTTATTTGTAAACAGATTTAATAAAGGTGAAAAAATCCATTGTGCAACCTGTGTGGAGCTTCCTTAGTGGGAAATAATAATACATTTTTGGAAATCGCATAACTTTAAACAAATTTCTTTATATAAATAAGCGGGACATTTCAAACTATAAAAAATAAATCAAACCCTAGTAAACAGGGAAGTCCATAGGGAAAATAAATTTAGCAATTGTAATAAGTATTTGAAACAATATGTATTTTTTGCATGGTTTGCATCATTTTGAGACGGGCATAAATACAAATGTCTTAAATATGTTTTCAATTAATTTCGAAGGTAATTTATACGTTACGCCATTTAGTAAGGGAATAGACAGCGAATGCTAGGGACAGTTATGACGAATGTTTTGGCTCTTTTATTCACTATTCACAATGACATTTTTGTCCCAATAAATTACCGGACATCAAATGGACAAATTTTGCTATCTGAGAAATATCATTATGAAATCGTACTACAGTGTATTTAGATTCCCTCATATTTCGGTTGAATTACATGCGGAGTGGGTGGTGGAGCCTAAAAAACACTGAAACAATAGTCATTAAAATTAATAATAAAAATAAGAGTCGTTCCCTTTTCACATTTGCGTAGATACTGGATATGCAAATTGAAATATCGAGAGCTAATATTGCGTTTGCGTTGACTTTCCAAGCAACTTCTTCGCAAATAAAGAACGATTTCTGGTTTTATTCGTCCTCACTATTTTAATTTCCGGTTGAGACAGATGAGTTTGGTTCTCGTTTTGGGCGTTTATGATGATATCCATGACTGCGCTGTCCTGATCCACGCCCCAATAGGGAAATCAATTAATTAAACCTTCAATAACTTTACGTTCCTTCGTGGGTTCTCAGTGTTTGCACTTTTCACGGTATTTCGATTTTCATTTTGAATTCAAATTTGTGTTGTTTGATGAGAAACGCCTTATTGAAATGCGTCGTCAGCACGATTTTCATCACGAGGGTATCTGAATGTCTAACTGAAATGTCAAAGTTTCAAAATTCACTACTCGCAATGGCAACCAATGGATGAGCGATTTATGCAAATGAATGAAGGTTGTCACCATAATTCCAAAGAAATTTCCTTAGCACGCTTTAAACTTTTAAAATAAAATAATAGCAATTTCTGTAATTGGTATTGTTTTTTCTTCATTTTATTCCATTCTAATATACTGTATTCAGGGAAATATTTTCGTAAATCAGGTCAAGTCAGGTACAACGTTGTAAATTGAGAAATTAATTTGGTTGGAAACCCTGTTACTTGTTACACTATCCAGCTTCAGACGTTCTATGATATAAAGTGATATAAAGGTAATCTGTCGTTCAGAAACCCAAAAGTTGTTCAATGACACAAAGCAAGCAATAGTGGATCCTACATTCTATGGTGTTGTAAAGACAGTATTGTAGGGTATCCATTGTTCCATGGAAGAAATTCTTCACTTAATGTACCAGTCTTTACCAAGCCGTTTACGTTTTTTTTTCACGAATTAAACTAGGAAATGCGTGGTTTTTCAGCAATCCCGAATGCAATTAAGTGCGAAACCCCTTTTTCGTTATTCGCCTGATACATTGCTTGCTGATGTAGGTTTGATGAGAGCAAAATCTAGGTCCATGGAACCAGAGTGTCTTGTATATCTGCATGCAGAGCTCATCAAAAACCCATGAGCGTCAGCCACCACATGGCAAATCTCATTCGTGATGCAGCGTTAATTGCTATTACTGAAATTGGATTGTTTTTTTAAATTCTAATTACGAACCTAATTCGTTAGTTCTTGCTGAGAAACTCGATTTGTTTTTGTGTGTGTGTTAGTTTTCGTATGTTCAAACCAAGAAGAGAGGAAAAATGCTGGGCTGGTGCAATTTCATCTACTGTATCTCACCATCAGCAATTATGACATTGGGCCTTCACAAAAAAAAAAGATAGCTTTTATTTTAATTTTTCATTCGCAACGATGGATTTTTCATTGTTTCGTTAAGATAGCCGCTATCTGATGCCCATCGCGATGCGCAATTTAGATAGGGAAAAGGGAGGTCCTCAACATGATACCAGATCAGGGGTACAATGGGGCGCGGCGTGTGGTATGGCTAGCATCGTTTTGGGAAGATTGACCATCTGGTTTGTTAGCCTTAATCGACCATTATTTCGAGGGGAATTTCCCGCCTTCCACCCCCCCCCATCCCCCGCTGCTAGCAAATTTAGGGGAAATATTTTCCAGTCTCAATTTTTTTTCCTATTCCAACCAATGCATCTATTGTGCCAAACAAGGTTTTATACCGACTACGGGTGAGTTTTGATAACAAACTTCTGATTTTTTTAAAATACACAATAGCCCACATTTGATGGAAACTCAGATGAGCGAAAGACTTTGGGGGATTAGGAGGTAGGGGGCGGGAAGGTCAGCAATTTCAAATGTCCAATCAACCTCTTTAATTCTGGTCACTCACCCCAGGTCTGAGGTGGAAAACCGACCTAAACAGTAGGTAGACATAACCCTATTCTAAGAATTTTTTTATGGACACTATCCAATATAATGTCTTGCAATAATAATTTTTGTTCCAAATTAATTAATGCTCTGTTATTAAAAAAATCACCAATGTAGGCATTTTCTCATTCATGTTATCCGATCTAACCTTGCAGTAGGTCATTTTTATTATTTTGCTATCCCAAGTTTAGCATCTTCTAAGGATAACATCGGTCCACAAATGGATCTATATAATAGTATATGTCCATTCACAGGGACATATACAGCATATCCAAATAAGATTTTTACATTCTCACTTATGACCGTATACATTGTATTTTTCCATCCGAGTTGGCAAAACCTGTCAAACTCTTTAACCTAAACACCCCGTTAACGTAGACTCGTTTTGTATGCACCATGTGTCAAATATAGAGAGGTTTCACTGTACTATCTAATTCTAGCTGTGGCAGGCTAGTGTGAGTCGTACAATGCGGACGAAAATGGATTTGATTTCCCTTTTGATTGATCAGTATAATCAGTACAGTACATATCAGTGCAAATATACTGATATAGATTAGTAAAAAATGTAGTGATATCACTAACCATACTGATATTAGTAGTCTCAAAAACCAGTATATATATATATATATATATATAGTGATATCACTAAGGTTATGCTGATATCATTATAGAATCATACTGATATCAGTAGAGAAACACATACTAATCGTTTCTCCAGGGTGGCCATTCCTACAAGCAGTTCTGATTTTCCCAGTTAATTGCCGTATTGCTGCTGGTGATATTGTCCATGGACCCTGAAGTACCAACTCAAACCCTTTGATATTTGTCCTGGTTTGCTTCGAGTCCACATTATTAGCTGTTGAGGTAAATTGGTCAGCCTCTGAAGAGCTCTTTTGAGCATTTCGCTCTCCTGCCGGCGGAGGCCAGCACCGTACACGTACTCTGACCCGGGCCATCAACAGCCCTAATGTGCTGACTTCCTGTCTGTGCATTGGGGAGTTTTAATGCGCGACTTATTATCGCCGAAAGTGTACAAATTGCGGTAATAGTCTTTGCTGAACTTCAGTTGATGGCGCATTGGAGCGCCTGGCTCTTTCAGCTCCAGTCTTCCTCCTCCTCCTCATCTTCTTCTTCTTGCTATTGATTTTTATCAGGGCAGATGATGATAATAATAAGATTCCCCTGCCATTATTACGCCTAGACGTGTGTCAAAAAGCCAAGTTGAACGTCTCGGCGCTCTAGCTTTTTGCCCTCGCAGCAGCAGGGATTCACGCATTTCCGATACCCTTTCTCAAGAATCTTCCTAAACATTTTTTGATAAGTCTCGTACCTCCTACAGATCTTCATCATCTTCCACGTCCCTCATGCACCCGGAAAGTTTTCGCCTTTTGTACATTACGTGTATTTATTTCCTGTTTTTATCGAAACTTCCTGCATCCGTGGATCCTTGTTGAAATTTTCAAGCGCATGTCGACTATATATGGTGATTTTATTTCGAGAAAAAACGTACTGCTTGAATGAGATTCAGGCAACTTTACTGAAATTTGTAATCAGCTGATTCGAAGGGCTATTTGTTACGAATGCCAAGTACAGTTCGACTAGAGATTTTGCTAATTTCCGATGCGATGCTAAAATCTGCCAAAATGCATCTTGTCACGGATTTTGTCGCAATATCACGTCACGCATTTTTCGGTATGTTTTGGCGAAATTACTAGCGAACTACATATTCATCTTGTTTAAAAACTGCCTATTGGAATAGTTCATCGACGTTTAAATTTGAATTAACTTTCCGTAAAGTTTTTATTCCATTTTGTTTCAATAATCATCCTTTCATTTTTTCGTTTTTAAGACAATGAAAAGCCCATAACGTCTATTGGTGCATACCATTCTGCAGATAACTGTACCTCAAATAGCAAGCATCCGATTTTTTATGTCTATTGGATTATTTGTTCTTATGTAGACCTTCCGTATACTTATTAAAATTGCTGCTGAATTTTCAGGAAATTTCGTATTTATTTGGTTAAAATTTTCGATTAGATTCCCGTATAAATATTAGTGAAACTTACCAAACATCTTACCTTTGGGCTTTTTATTACCAATGCCAGTGGTGGAATCGTCTTGTAATACGGAGCCGCACTTATCCTGTTGTTTTATTTTGATTGCATTGTCAGTTTGACGTATTTTTTTCTCTTAAAAATCCACCTTCAATTTCGTGAACAGGCTATTTTGGCGAAGGGAGAAAATTTCTTGAATATTGTTTTCTTGGAATTTATTTCGTGCATACTGTATTAGATTTAGTTAAACTTTCCAAAAAAAAGTTTAGATTTGCTTGGTTGACTGCAATATACGTGGATAAACCACTGTTCGTGTTTTCCTTTCTCAATGGAGATGCCCCCTAGCGTCAAAATCAGATATATCGGTTTTTCTTACTTATATGTTTGGAAGTCGCATATTTTGAAATCTTCATCCTCCATCCGTTTATATTTGCAATAAAATCCAGCGAAAAGCTATTCAATTGGTTTGCATTTGGTTTTACACCCCAGATCATCCGTCTTATGTCTCAAAATGGCTGCCGTTCGCAGATTCCTCTTTTTGCTCTCTTATTTTGTCTTTTTGTTTGTCGTTATCAACGTTCTGCCGAAGCTCGCCTGTATACAAATGGGCGGAATATAAAGGGAAAATGGCTGAACAAACATTTATCCCCAGTTATATGTTATTTTTATCGATCTCGTTTCAGTCTTTGTCAGCTATGTATGGGCGTGAGTGCTGGTGAACCTGCATGTTGTACATACATGTAGCTGAAAGAGAAATATTGAAATTTCTCCACCTCTCCGATGCTGCATAAAAGGGTAATGTTTGTTTAGGAATAATCTTAAATTCGCCATCTTGAATTTCCCAATTTTGAGCTCATGCTTCCCGTTTTCTGGAGATTAAAATGTTTGCTAAAGGCTGGACTGCACGGCATGGCAGTCCCGTTTTTGTATTAATTATTTACCCACATTATTATTTTAACTTCTGGAAAGCTTTATCCAAGGAAATTATTTAGTATTTGTAACAGAATTTGTAAGGTATACTGTTATTTTTAAACAAAAATAAAATTATTTGCAGAAGTCTCTGTTCGTTGCACCAGGTACTTATTATTATAAACGTTTATCGCAGCTGAAAATAATAATCTTGATTTTGCTTGATTTTACGTCTCTTTTTTGCAACCAAAAGAAAATGGAAAAATTATAGTAAAATGCTCTAAAATAAAGACGAAAACACAGGTTTTAGATGACGTGCATTTACTTTCTGTAATCATTGAAATACGAGGCAAACTCCGAATTCTGACTTTTTTTGTAAATAGTAACTGAGCTGAATTATTATAATTATTACTCTTCCCTTTTGCAGTGACCTCTAGGTTGACAGTTCGCCCAATTTTTTTATATCAAAATTCGTCTGTTTGAATTCATCATCCCATAATTGCAAGAACCCATGAGCTCACTCCCTATGGACCCACCCTTTGTGTGCCCTGCCTGTTTTTGATCTTGAACACGTGGTTTTTATTTGAATTTTGACATCTCATTTCCTTTGGCATACTGCTTAATAAACGTTTATAACGTAATTCGATTTGATAGCTGTGCAGGGGTGGTGGTTTTCGAAGGGCCATCTGGATTTCACGTTTTGTTTGGACAGAGGTGGAAACCAGTACTAAACAAAAAAACAAACTTGTTTGTTGTTTGGTTTAACTGATGTTTTTTTAATAATTGTTGGCCCTCTGCCTCCTGTGTTGTGGCGTGCCCTTTGTTTGCGTCCAAAAAATAATGACCCAAACAACCCAGCCTTGCACGTGCACTGCTGCATTATGATTGGCTGGAAATTGAATTTGTCTTTTTGCATAAGATGAGCCTTGGTGTGTCAAGGGTGTTTTTAATGTGAATTTTCAATCATATTACTGTTGAAGCCATAATTCCAATCGATCATCGAGCTTCACAAAAGAATTAGGTGTTCGTCACACGTCTTCAAGATGTCTCCAGGTCATTATAGTTTTTCAATAATCTAAGATTTTTATGTACTTACCGGGCAGATCAGGAATGTTCAGGGAATTAGGAATGGCCTGGAAAAAATCTGGGAAACTTTGACATTTTCGTGCAAACGTCATGGAAATTTTCATCAGCTGAAATCTCAGTATTAAATTGGCATAATCTCCAATGATTAATAAAGATTAATGATTAATTATGCGTGATTAACTAGTCGCAACTGTGCAGAAATAAGGAAGTTGCTCTACTTTTCTACTTGAAACTTTCAATTTTAGGAATTATAGGTAAAATATCAGTAATTGGTAAATGTTTCCATTTTACTCAATACACATTTTTCATCATGGAAATCTGGAAAAGTCAGGGAACCCTGTTAGCGTAAATTGCGCAAATTAATTAGTAAAATTAATGATTTTTCTTAATCATTAACTTTACTAACAAGTCTAACAATTGTATTCATATTAAAAAAGTTACTCCATGTACTTTTGAAAGTACCTCTATAGAATGAAATAATTTGACTTGCATAAATTACTCCATGATGATACATTTGCTTTATGTGATTGTTAAAAAGGGTTCCATAATGTCCATGTGCAGTGGTTGCTTTTTTTATTTCAAAGCATGAACCGTGGTAAAGTCGCAATTCATTTTTAAGTACTTTAATGGCCTACCACTCATTTCGCTCGATGTGGCAGCCACTGTCTGAGCACAGTGGTTGTATTTGCCATTTTAAATGCGAATTAAATATTTATGGTTCCTACCGTATATTGGATATTGCTTTGGGAATTGTGCCATTGTTCGCCAACGTATGTATGTATACACGTGTACGAGGCGACCAAATTTGGCTCGTTTCCCTTATTTCGTTTTTTTTTTGTGTGTGTGTGCCTATTTTGGCGAAGTATGCGGATTTATTGCGGGATATGTAAGTTCAAATGCACGAAACTGCATCATAATACACGTAATGCAACGTCATGAATGAAATTCTAGCGGAGGATGTGGCCCCCATCGACAATGAATCATAATTCAGTGTTTTTATGGCGAGTTATTACATTTCGATATAAAACCGTATAGGTTTTCCTCTCTGCTGATTTCTTAATCGGTACATATATCAGCATCTGACAGCGCTGACAGTTTTCTACATGGATCGGTTTTTCGTCTGGTATTTTTTTTTTCATGCATTTTTTTGCAAGCTATCTTTTGATGTATATTCTGCAGTATACATATTTGCACGCCATCTTGAATTATATACGCGAGGATGTTACTTCGTACGCCGAATTTATTGTGTATTGACGAGAACTTGCTGAGATACCATTTTTTTATTTTTGTGCAATGGCATCTGTCTCTGGCACGAAGATTTATTCCCTGTAGTGGCCGACAGATGGCGAGATTTAAATTTAAGTGGCATTTGTTAGTGGATATCCATCCTGTGACATGGACAGTTCATTTTTGGAAGATTGAATGATGGCATACTAAATATTGCAGTACCTCATTCAAGACTGACCTTTTCACTATTGCAGGCCGTTGCCACCATTTACTTCAATTCCAGTAGTATCAGGCACCTGCCATCATTCGTTATGGGTGGCGTGGCCTGGTGAGTGGTGAAGTCACCACCCGGTGCCACCCCTAATTTGCAAAGTTTTCGCCTAAATACTACCAATGTCTCTTTCAAAATCCCCAATGGTTTCCACATAGGGTTCACGTTATCTCGAATGTTCTATAGCTTGAGATAAATGTTAGAAAACAAATGCACAAGTTAGTTGTACGTGTACTATTTTTTTTAATTATTAATAATTACCAGTCCTATCTGTGAAGCTTTAAACAAAGTCCCTAATGGTTTTGAAAAGATTTCCTACAATAAAATGGCAATAATTTAGAATATGTATTCACTCTACGGGTCTTTTTTGTGAAAATAAGTCATTGAAAGGTCAGTAAATTAGCGTTAAGATCACAATTTATAAGGCTCATCAGACAATTTAAGACAATGCGGAAAGTGTTTTCCTAAACAATTTAATGAATTTGTTAAGTTTTGTTCTTTTTGTTATAACATCTATTTAAAGCAAATCAAAAAATAACTCGCTTGTTCTAAAAATTTTAATTTAAAAAAATGATGTACCACCATATGCTGAATCACATTGTGAACAGTTTTGAAAGTCTTTGAAACATCATTGATATTACCGTAACAAATCTTGCAAATAAAATATTACAGTTCCCGGGCAGCCATCTTGGTTTCAAAAAGCTTTACATGTAAGTGAGTACCAGAACTAAAAGAATGTACCTGTTCTTTTGAGTGTTTATTTTAAACTTGCATAAGGTCTTATGAAATAATGATGTTATTGGATTATTTTACCACTGCGTATTCGCTTTCTTGTTTATTTACCTCAAATTCTGTTAACTTTTTCTTAAAAGTTTAATTTCACCGCAATCCTATGTAGATCGTTGAACGTTATAGAATGGCAAAACAGCTGATCTGATCAATGATTTATAACCTTTTGCATAGCAGTCGATTTTTCATCGATTATTCTTTTTCTCTTCTATTTCTGAACCACATTTCTTCACTCTTTGTGTGTTTACATCCAGCAGACGTCCTATTTTTGGTCCTTGCATTTTTCTCGACATAAAAATGCGGAGTGTCGCTTCGCAATTTCGCCAGAGATTTCGGTTTAGATAGTTTATGCTCGGTTTGTAGAAAGTAAATTGTGCTGAGGAATTTATCGCTGACTCTAGACCTGCTTAAGTAGGTCTACCACTCAACTTTATCAAACGGTTGTTTGTGAGTTTTACGAGATTGCACTTGCCTATTCAAATGACGCATTATTTGTCAGTTATAGTTTTTAGATTCGACCTACTTTTAGCGTCTTAAAAACATCTAAATTGTGACACAACCAGTCGGGTCGTCGTTGTGCACTTGAAAACATAATAATGTTAGGAATGAACTTGGAAATAATGGAAAGGGGCCAACCATAAAGTGCAGCCAAGTTTGATGGGAGGAAAGAGACGGTTATTTGAATTCTGAAGTCAAGTGTGCATGTCATGTAAGAAAGTTTTAAAAAGTACAATGAAACCTGTCTATAACGACCACATTTGTCACAAATTTGACATTATCCCTTCCTACAGTTGACCTCATTTTATATTTTTACAAGTGTAATAATCTTTTGAAAATTACCAATAGACAACGTTTCTCTGTATTACTGCCAATAAATCCTTGATTGACTTACTTTATCTGTAATATTTTTAATTTGTGACATTATCAAGTCAAATGTGGCATGACCTAAAATACACGCAATTTAAATTAAACTCATGTTAAGCGTAAATCTGATTTGTAAATGGCGATGTAAATTGATATTTACATATTGTTAGTCGAGAAATATGATTATACTCGTTAAGGACAATATTACAACAGTTTTTGGAGCTTTTTCTTAATAATAATTGCCTCATGTAAGGTTTTTTATTTTGGCAGGCCATTAAAATCGGGGTGTTTTGTTTCAATTACTTTCAAGATTTCATTTTTTAAATTCTTTTTTAAAAGTATTTGATAATTTTACTTACTAGCGACAATGATATTTTAATTTGTGTAGTAGGAAAACCTGTGTGTGTGTGTGTGGCTATCACATCCTTACGTACCGTTTTGACATTAATTGATTTGAATTAAATCTGATTGAAACACTGCATATCTTACACGTGGAATTTATTACTTTTACTCAATGTTTTCATGTGTTTCAAAAATTTAATTTTTTCTCTCTCGTAAATTACCAGTAGCCAACTTGACATTGTCAAGTGCCCCCTGTCACGCTGGCAGTGTCCACTATCCGTCAAACTGCCAATTAGTATTGGTGTTGACATCTACTGACCTAACGTCCACAGATTAACCACGTGGTCAAGGTGTGAGTAGCTGGACATTGTCGCTGTCGCTTGTCCTCGTCTTTTGCGGTTTTCCGTTTTAACGAAAATGGGTTTTTGGCACGATTATCCCTAATCTGGTCGTCTAGCAAGGGTCTCGAGTTGAGCAACACTGTATCCTGTTTTCTATCAAGGACCAAGACAGATGGCTTGTCACACTGCCTCATAAATTGTCCTTTTTTCTCCCCCTTCTTTTCCCCACTTTAGTGTTGCGCTCGTCTTTGGTTTGCCACACTTATGTTATGTCTTGGCTCGTTTTTTTTTCCTGTCCATATTGATGTTTGTAGGTTGGCTGTTTGGGGCCATGGGAAACTCCTCTCTTATTTGTTAGATCCACACTTTTCGCTTTTTTAGCCAAAGCTAACTTAAACACTCATGCATGGCTCGAGGATGCTTTCTGAGATTGTAAGAAGCACCCTGTACTTAAGCGGATGAAAGAATGATTTTTAACCACCCAAAATGTATACTAAGGGCAGGTTGCACCATTGTAGGTTAAATAATAGGTTAGATAACCCGGGGTTACCTATAACCACAAGTTAACCAAAGGTTAATTGTTGTTGTTGAACCATTTTACTACAGGGATTTTAACCCAAGGTATTGTAATAACCACGGAGATAAGTTGTTGCAAATAGGAATTCAGAGAAAATCGCATTATAGTATTTAGGTTTACATTGCCTATTAGCTGGTTAACGTTAACATATGTTGAACTGCTAACCTGCCGTGGTGCAATGTTTTCCTTGGGTTTGGCTTAACTTTTGTTGGTGCAACCGGCCCTAAGACCAGAATATTTCTGGAATTTAAACCAAGGACAATACCAACGAAGAAACGCTGAAATCAAAGAACATATAAATGCATTTAGATTTTTCTGAGATGCAAAAAATATGGTTGTTTTTATTTGGATTATAGTCATCAAATGTAAGGTTGTTTTGATTGCACGAAGAATCTATAACTGATCAATTAAAATTTATCCATATTTTAATTAAGTGTTGCAATGGGTCCATGTTTACAGTAATGAATAGTTTTATTTAAAATACTTTTTCAAACTCATTTTTTAATCAAGTTTTATTTTATCAAATTTATTTTCAAGCAAGTTCGCGCCTGGTTTGGAATTTTCTCTTTAATTTTTTACAGTAAACGGAAAAAATTATAATTTCACATCAGTACCAACAACAGCAGTTATCAGTAGCGGAAAAACTAAATGAATTTTTCTGAGAATTTGTTAAAACGAAGCATTCTTTGTAAGCTACACGCAGTCCGAAGCGATAGTGATAGTAAGATTTATTAAAGCCAAACTTGAAGTAGTAAAGAATATTTGCGCTATAAATAACACAAAACTATGTTATTTCATGATACAGACAATTTTTTTTTCAATTTGTTTTAATTTTATTTCAACAAAAAAATTATTTAATAAATGTGAGAGATATTGTCAAACAGTGATGTAGACATATATATTGATATGAATATTAGTGTAGTTCTTGTACATCAATAACACGTTTTATGCAAGCAAAGTAGAAAGTCTATGGTATTTTATTGTTGAAATTAAACCCAAAACGTATCTCTGACAACAAAAATAAGTGTCTGACCTTCCAAAGTTTAGACGATGACAGCAGCATGGGAGAATGTTGGGATAGTTTTTCGTTAGCTGCTTAAGTTTTGAAGGAAAAAAAAAATACGATAAAAAATATGCGAATATTGAAGCTGCAAGCTATTTTAAAGCTCTTGGCTTTTGTTGGAATTTAATTCGACGACAAATTCGTATACAGGCTTGTTTTTTATCCACGGTATTGTTGGGTGCCCTCGAGGAGGATATATTTAAAACTGCGTTTCCCCAACATGCCTTTGCCTCTGTCACCCAAAATGGGATTTTAATAGCCTTTTCAAAAAGTCCTTTTGCCAAAAGTTTTTTTGTTCGCCGACCGATGAAAATGCTGCTTTGAATGATAACAAAAGGACGAGTAGGGGGAAATTAAATCGGAGTTAATATCTAAAAATAGTCTCTGAAATTTCATTCATATTGAGCCCATGCCAGGACGCGCAGCATTTTTTTCACCGTATAATGGATATGTGACAGCTTGTGTCCTCTCCCACTCCCACATTGATTGTGACAGGCTTGGCTTTTCAAGCTGAGCTTTAGTAGGACGAAATAAATGGCAAAACGAGAGGCGTATAACATTTGATGAGTTCAATTGGCAAGATTGATAATTTGTTTCCAATACTTTTGGGCAAATAAAACTTTATTTGCCCCGAAGGTTTGCAACTATGCATAGCTGCTAGGTTGTGTGTGTTTGCCTATCGTAGGGGGAAGCGTTAGTTTCATAAAAGGCACCAAGTTATAGGAAAATTAGGCATTACAATTGTGAAGAATATTTATTGTTCGGATAAATTTTCTATTACTAATTTTAAAATGTTTTTAGTTAATGCAAGCGAGAGGTGCGAGGGAGGAGGGAAAAATTGATTATTTCCCCTATGCTTAGACAGTCTCTCATTCCGTGGCTGTTATGTGGTTTCGTTGTCGATCAGGGTGAGGACAAAGTATGGGGTTGCTATTCAGTCATATTTTCTTGATACAATGTTTGAGTGAAATACCCTTACTTCATTTAGCTGGGGAATTAATACACCGAAAATATTTGCCTTTCATAACAATGCCACGAAGCTGAATTGTTATGCAGTGATGTAGGGAAATAAATCAATACAATATAAGTGTAATTAAAAACATGTCTTTAAAAATCGTTAGATTCATTGATTCTTTTCAATTCGGATGCAAAAGCTATTTCTTAAAACAAGTTAACTTGATGGCTAATGTGTATTCGCTTAAAAAACAGTGTTGTTTAAGACCAGTTAGAAATAAATAATTGTACTTAAATTTACAAGTACGCTAAAACCACTTTTCTAAGAGTTACATGTAAATCCTATTTAAAACTAGTTAAAGAAATGAATACTCATTGATTTGTATGACGTAAGATGAGTTTTTGTTATTTAAAAAAAAGTGTGCATTGTGTTGGTCAAAATCGTAGTGCACGTAACTGCATTCAGTTCATTGCTAAAACATGTTTTTGGTATGTTAACATGCATCCCAGAATGCAATTAATATAAATTTAGCTGCAGCCAAAGAACACCGAAATAACCAATATTACTTAGCTGCATAAATATTGAAACTAAAGGACACGCAGTAGTGAAGGTGAATAATTATTTTGTCAATATTTTGCGTCATTTGATCAACCGTCAATATACACTAAATGACGCTCCTCAATTTAAGTAGGCCTATTGTTAAAGTACCATTGGAAATAATTAAACGCAATATTTTGCTTTAAAATCAGACGTGGTTTATTCTGATCATGCATTCCTACCGTTTTGCGACGAATTAAATTCATTGCGATTTTTGTCTCTGATTCAATCGATAGTGCCGCAGCATATTTTGCTAACAGGATGTTATTTAAAAAGTGAGTACCAGGCACAACGTTTAGTTCTCCCTTAAAATCCCATTATTTGAGCTGGTTGGCATCCTTTTACTGCCTAATGGCGTTTGTCCAAAAATGCAGCACAAGCCAAATTTGCCTCGTGTTAACTAAATATGTTTTCCGTGTCCTAATTCGCACTTGAAACACGTATTGGATTAGCAATTTCTTAATGAATACACGTTCGCCATTGCGTGTTATGCTGCTTTTGCCATCGTGCATTTCATTGTCCAAACCCAACCGAATGAAAATTCAATAGCTGAGGCCTATTACAATTGGATCCGTCGTGTAAACACTATATAGCTTCGTAGTGACCTTATGTATTTCATTGGTTTTCGTCGGTCTAAACCACCCTTCCAGGGCTACCCCCACCTCCATTCGTCGGCCCCTGGCTTTTTCTGCTCACTTCCTTCCTACAATATTTTTGCTTATTCAGCTTACAACTATTTCGCTGAAAGACGCAACTAAACTAATTGCACCGTTGCGTGACGATTGTTTGATATGCGATGGCATTTTGGAATTCAGACCCTCAATAACAACTTGCCAATCAAAATGGTACAAAAGGCAGGCACGATGAAGGGCTTTCCGCAAAGTATAGGACGGCTCACGGACGGCTTGAACGAAGCGAACGATATAATAACAAGGTTGAGTGAAAAGATGATTTGAAATCATGTGGCAGTGAACAAATAACGTGTACGCTGGATATCTTCATTTTTTAAAGTTACACGGAATGTTACTTTATCTGCTTCTAAGGTTACAGTATCTCTAGTTTGCAGGAAGTTTTTGAATTTCAACCTTTCTGTCTCATTTTGATACATATGAATTTATGAGTTGTTAGAAATAATTTACCACTAATAACAGCTTCTTGAAACATGCATGTACATGTTACACCTACACTGCTCAATTAAGATTACAGAAAAATGATACATTGACACGTTGTCAGCGAACTGCTGAAAAGGTTCATTTATTTGAATGTTGAGAATAATGTCTTAGCTATATGTACACGTATTTTGAACTCCTAAAAGCACATTACAGGATCATGTAATGTATATGTAAGTGTGACCAAATCGTGTGAAATGTAAATGAAAAATCAAGTGAAAAAGTCATGGGAATGTTAAGTGGAATAATCACTTAAAAGTTAATGTGAAAGAACGATGTGAAAATTGAGCGAAACAATGGTGTGAGACTTGATTGAACAAATTATTGAGATAGTTTATTAAAAACTACTAAAATTAAAGGTTTACTGAATGAATTTTGGGGGGAAAAAGTGTGAAAATTAAGTTATTTTTAAATGTTTTGTTCTAATTTAATTAATTACTTGGTATATCTTGAGATTTTCTTCTACATTTTGGAGTTACAGGAGAAAAACTTTCAGGGTTCCCAATGACCTGGAAATCAGGGAAAAGTAAAAAAAAATTCCAATTTTCATGCAAAAATCAGGAATGCTTCAATCGCCTAAAATGTCATCCTTAAATTACAATCATTGCTATCATTAACTGCTATCATTAGTTCATTTTTTGTATGATACTTTTCAAAAGAGGGCGAATCTAGTCACACTTTTTTGTAGCAATGGAGAACCCCCACTTTCTTATTTTAGTTTGTCAGAAACGTTTGCTCTTTAAATAATAAATAAAAATAACAGTAATACGCATATGGTGTTTCCACTGTATTGCATAATATTTTTTTTTATAAAATCAGGGAAAATTTTCCAAAAAACCTGCAAAGGTCAGGAAATGATGAGCATGGACAGTTTTAGATACTGTGTGTATATTCTACAGGAAAAAAATTGGATATTTAGCAACTTTTCCATGGAATTGTTGACACGGTATTCCTATAAAGCATATTAGTACAGGGTGTCCTCCGAGTCGGACCCCCAACTAACCCCGTTAAAATATCGTAAACTTGTGTTTGGTGTTCCTTCCTAGTGGTCGTCAGAGATGGACCCATGGACAAATTCGATGCTGGAAATCCTGCAAGGACCCTGAAGGCTCTACTAACACCCTGTACGTTTCATAAATAAGGGGGAAATGGCGCAACAAACCCTAAGTGTCGTGTGACGTTCGCATTATATGCTTTTATATGCTTTTTGTCCATGGGTCTTTTCAAGATATCGTGTCTTCTTTCTGTTTGGCGGCAAGAAGCACGTTTAAAAAATCGTTAACTGGGGTTTTAATGGTTATTAAATGTCCGTCATCGCAACGTGAGAGACACACCCAAGCCATTGCCGCCAACATTAAACTGCGATTATTATTCCTGAGATGCAAATTCATTATGCTAGGGCGTCGACGCGAAGCCATTTACTTACATGCTCTTTTTGTACTGGCCAAAATTAGGCGGAAATATCCATAAAAACCTATAGTTATTAATTAGCTAATAAAGACGTAATACGGGCTTTCCTTGTAATTTATAACTTTAGTGCCTGTGTCTGTCTGTGTAATTTGTAGGAATGTATCGTATACTCTACCTAAGACCAATGAAACTGTCATCCATTTTATTTATTTATTTGCAAACTGAAGAAAAAAAAACATATTCAACGTTTTTGAAAACACTAAGATATATATATGTATATATATAATAATAATATAATATATAGCCGCTGTTTATACGACGCTTCGCTATAACGCCTTTTTTGTTTTGTCATGTTCCCATTTTACATGTTTTATTATACGGCCAAAAATAATGAAACCTGGTATTTTCTATTAGAAAAAAAAAGCTTCTTTCAAAGTATGTAATGGAAGTTTGATATTAAATAAAATTTAAATTTATTTTTTAGCCAATAACTTTATGTAAGTAACCATGTAATAAGATTTGGAACGTATCCTTTCTAATTTTTATTGGTTAGCGTGCAAATGTGTTTCGCTTTGAACTGCTTTCGAAGATTTGCATTGTTTACGAACATCCAAAACGTCAATCCAAAATAAATTATAATGTTGAAAAGCAAGGAGTAATTTACCAAGCATTATGTGAATTGTTAGTTATGGGCATTGTTTTCACCCTCCAGGTGTAATTTGCATAGTAAAGCTGATGTCGATGTCCAATTAGCTTTAATAATTAACGAAGCTTAGTTTTGCGTCAATCAAACCTGGCAATTTGGACATTTTTATTCGAGAAATGACATTGTTCATAGCTGCGTTTTAATTGGTGAAAACATGCCTCAGACAAATTTCATGACACGACATGATAAGGTCATGCGGAATAATAGATCGGTGTTAATTAAGGTATCTTGTCAGTATTGATGTATTCTGTGATAATGCTAGTTTTATTACTGGTGTTCAATATACATTGTGTAACTGAGTCTTAAATTAATAATAAACATTATGATGACCTCTACGTCTCTTATCTATTGTTTTAAAAGCACAATCGTTTAGAAAATTATGAGTCCACAGTTTTTCTAAACAGCAACAACGACAATATTTTTTAGAAAAAAATATAGGTTTGTAATGACGCAATAAAATTTTTCGTTAATTAAGAAACTGTCTGTAAATTTGAAATTAATACTATTTGGTATGTTTAATTTATATTTTCAGCATGTTTCTGTACTATCGATTGATTCTTCTCCTTTTAAAACCTAAACCATTCATAAATTATACATTGCATGTATCTTTTATATCGCAAAATGTATTAGTTTACCACACGATATATTGCCCCAGACGTTCATATATATATAAATTATACATGTATAAAAATACGTACACTCGAATGCGTGTATATGCTTGAAGAAAACTACAAAATCTTTAATTT